>CAMPET010000581.1:4074-14824 GCA_946803715.1 Beroe ovata
TACGAACTACGAAGGTAAAAGAAATTTTAATTAGATAATTGAAGAATACTGTTTTAAACAAGTACACCATTTTTCACACGCGCGATCTTTTTGCCTTATTTTTACGACGCCGCGCATTTCATAATTTCACTTTGCGATTCATGCGCGCATGCAATTGCGTGCGGAGTGGTTTCTATGGCGTGTTTTATAAAGGAGGGACCACCGCATACCGCATACCGCATACCGCATACGACCATCCTACCAACCCCACTATATATCTTCACCAAAATCTCCAAATTCCTAACCACCTTATGCCTTTTTAGGCCGCTTCGCGGCCAGGCTGGGTGGAAAAAATCTCCAAATTCCTAACCACCTTATGCCTTTTTAGGCCGCTTCGCAGCCAGGCTGGGTGGAAAAAATTAGGATAATTAGAATATGGGACACTGAATCACATCGGACAACCTGTTTTTATCAACATCTCGATATTTCTCATGCTGTAGGTACCTGTTGGTGGACGAGCAACTACAGGACGTTATCAAGGACGTGTTCCAGCCCATCTTGGACGATCTCAGTCTTCCACCACCCATCACAGGGGTTGAGTTGCTTTCAGTGACCTTCGGAGGCAGTCCGCCCTATTTACAGTACACGCAGGCATCAAGGAGGGTTTGGGAGGATGATCCAAATAAAATGGTATGGGGATATTTGATATTTTCACTAGGTTTATCTTCACTAGGTTTATCTTCACTAGGTTTATCTTCACTAGGTTTATCTTCACTATTTTATTAGGGAAACAAATCCCATACAGCGTTTACCTATTTGGGGGATATTGCTCAGCCCACATTATAATTCATATCTCTCAATCTTTGTAGTATTTGGAGTTGATTCTCGGACCGCGTGTGTGTTCGGAGGATTTTGCTGTTGTTCTCAATGTGAAGGGGCTCGGAAACGTGACGATGAGTCGGTTCAAATTCAGGGGAGATCTGAAGGTGAGATCCAACAGTGTCACATTTACGTGTGAATGTGATCTAATCAAAGTCTCAGTGTCTCACATCGTGACGTGTGATCTAATCACAGTCTCAGTGTCTCACTTCATGATGTGAGATCTAATCACAGTCTCACATCATGTGTGATCTGATCACATACGGCCTATGCACACGTACTCTGTATAATTATTGTACCCGAAGTCAGAAGAATATCACTCAAATTCCAGGGGTTTTTCCTCCTGATGAGAGTGAGACACAGCTGAACCCAAATCAAGCCGATTCTGTCTCTCTCTTCATGCTTCAGGTCACGGTGTTAGTGGACAAGTCCCTGCCATTCCCATTCGTCAGTCAGGTGTATCTCTCATTTGCAGAGCGTCCAGACTTAACATTTGATCTCAATTACGGGTTGATAGGTGAGTCTCAGTCATGTGATGAATGATATGCACTCATTTTGTTACTTATTCGGCATTCTTTCCACAATGATCGAAACTGTGGTGAAAGATTTTTGTCCCAAATGGCACCGTCACTACGCGTGACAGCACAATTCATGACAACTGCATACGCGATGTATGCACAATGTATGCACAATGTATGCACAATGTATGTGACAATACACACTATGATAACATGCATGTTGTCATGATACCATGTGTTATTAACAGGTGTTATTAAAATGTTATTATGTTTACCAGACATGGACACTTTCCCGGGTATGAAGAATAAGCTGATGGATTTGATAGAGGAGGTGTTGTCTGACACTCTGGTGGATCCGGGACGATTCCTCATTGAGAAAACAGACTATGGATACGAACCCCGACTCATCAGGGGGGTCAGGAGGTTGAAAAGCACCGTCCTCTGTGTCAAGGTCAGTGTGAAATTGGAGTTGTCAAGCTGTGTCATCAGTTGTCAATGTGTCATCAGTTGTCAAGCTGTGTCATCAGTTGTCAAGGTGTCATCTGTTGTCAATGTGGCATCAGTGGTTGTTCTCAAATGTCGAGTAACTGTAAGCTACTTAATTTGACTTGTTCATAAACAACATAGACTGAAATTGCAGAGCAGTCTCAATTGTCTCTAGTGCCTGTGCAGTCACAATTGTCTCTATTCAAGAATAATGAAAAAAATCTTTGAATTTAATTCTGCGGTCTGAGTCATTTCATATTATCAGCACTTGAATGGGTATCAGTACGGAATACCCAACTTCTAGAATACCCAATGTCGCGAATACCCAACGTCNATACCGCTTGACACGCCGCCTGGACACCGATTGACGCCGTTAGGAATCTTCATTTGGCAGCTTCACCTTAGATTGGTGAGATATTCATTCGGTGTTGCAGTAGACGCGCAGTTCTGTCTTGTTTCAAAATCTCACGGTATCCGTCAGTTTTATTATTCTATTTTTTCAGATCTTCAGAAAGCTTGACACCGCTTGACACGACGATCTGAATCTTGACACAACCACTTTGTCCGGAACCTCTCATTGCCTCTGAAATCTCTACCTCAGAGAGTAGGTTCTCAATTGTCCATAATCATGCAGTGATTATTTTCATGGTTCTATCGATGACGATCTCATCTCGTATTCGTCAATGTGAACAATATTATTCTTTATTTCAGATCTTGTCGACCAAAGCCATCGTGGACCGAAAATGCGGAAAATCGTTTGGAACTGTTGGATAAAAAGGACGATACATCATTTATATATCAGGTAGCCTAAGTTGACTCGAGAGACTATCTATAACTATCTATGTTTAATGTCCATTGTTGTGAATTCAGAATTCAATAAATATGATCCGTATAATTAGTTCGGTTCTATCCATTGTGAATTTACAACACTACTTGAAAAACTAATTTAAACCATAGATAATTTCGGTAACAGTACGGAATACCCAACTTCTAGAATACCCAATGTCGCGAATACCCAACGTCGCGAATACCCAACAGAATTGTTGGGTATTCGCGACTTGGGTATTCCGTGCATGATGACCGGAATACCCAACTCATTACAGCTATAGAGGGTCATGTGAACCGCCCTTAATAACTGCTGTGTCACGTGACTTAATCGAGTCACGTGACCTTATGCCACTCTAGATGTTTGCCTTTTCACTTGATTCAATCGGGTCAAATGACCCAATACCGCTCCCGTTGTGCTTTCTATAGCTGCATGTCAGATCGTTGTCCAACGATTCATGAGATGCTCTATCCATGACTGACACTGACAGGATACCCGGATCAGTGACAGGATCAGTGACAGGATTGCATGTTTTGAAATCTACTTTAAAAGTGTAATGGAACAGTTCTCCCTTTCGAAATCAATCATGATTTTCAACTCTACCTTCAATCTCCATCCTTATCTCTCCACATGCTACCGACACCAATGAACACTACCTCCCAGTCCTAACGCACACATCTCATAATACCACGATCTTTTATACATCATCCCCCTACTTTTCTTGGTCTCCCGCCAGCCTTATCAATGGCAGGTTATAGCTCTGGTCACAAGCTATCCGAGATGGGTCATGGTTAGAGTTATTGTAAAGATAGGTCCAATGGCCTAGAAACATGTTCTTAACTATTGCCTGTTATTTCCACATAAAACACCCTTATTGACCTGACGGATATCATCTATACATACTGTGTACCTACTGCACCCTGATCAGCAATGCACAGTTTCTCTGCCTAATCAGAATTCAGAACATAACATGCATCATTGCAGTCTCTTATCGCTAATTAGTTGGGTATTCGCGACCTTGGGTATTCAGGGCATGAAGTCGCNGTTGGGTATTCGCGACTTGGGTATTCCGTGCATCATGACTGGAATACCCAACTTATTACAGGTATAGAGGGTCATGTGAACCGCCCTTAATAACTGCTGTGTCACGTGACTTTATCGAGTCATGTGACCTTATACAGCTCTAGATGTTTGCCTTTTCACTTGACTCAATCGGGTCACATGACCCGATACCGCTCCCGCTGTGCAGTCTGTAGCTGCACCTCTAGATCGTTGTCCAGCAATCTAGATGCTCTATCTATCACTAGTAGTAGAATGGTCATGGTTACAGTTATAGTATAGATTGGTCCTATCAGAGATAATCACCATTGCTTTGACATTTGAGTGGTAGGTACTTATCTATAACTATATCGTCACACGAATATGGTTTTACATTTGGACACGACTTGACGAATTCCATTGCCGAGAGTG
The DNA here is from genome assembly GCA_946803715.1 of Beroe ovata. Taxonomy (NCBI): domain Eukaryota; kingdom Metazoa; phylum Ctenophora; class Nuda; order Beroida; family Beroidae; genus Beroe; species Beroe ovata. Next base: position 8,233 of record CAMPET010000581.1, read on the forward strand.
CGACATTTGACCCCCCGACAACTGACCAATCAGGGCNCCGCTGAAATCAGCTTCTTCCTGGACATGAGAATTTGAGAATGAGAATTCGAATAAATATAGGGGTTCAAGGATGACTGGAAGGGTACCCGGATCAGCGACAAGATAACGAACTTATTGCATGTTATGAAATCTGCTCCGAATGGTGAGATTGAACAGTTTCTGATCTCTCCACATGCTACCTTCCCCGACATGACCTTCCCCGGCACCAATGAAAACTACCTCCCAGTCCTAACGCACACCTCACACACTGCCATGATATGTTCCTAACTTTCGCCTGTTATTTCCACAGAAAACACCCATATCGACCTGATGGGCATCATCTATTCACACTGTGTACCTACTACACAGTGATCAGCAATACACAGTTTCTCTGCCTAATCAGAACATAGCATGCATCATTGCAGTCTCTTATCGCTAATTAGTTGGGTATTCGTCAAGGAACTCCATCATTCATCTCCTTCTCCATCAATCATCACACCGCGGGTCACGTTACGTGCTCTGCCAGATCAAATCATAGGATCTGATGAAATCATGGGTAGTGAAAATGAAGCGAAGGTGCCCTGAATNGGTATAGGACTGTAGGTCGGCGGACTGTAGGTCGGGGGACTGTAGGTCGGCGGACTGTAGGTCGGCAGCAGGACACTAGGTTGGGAGCTACGCTAATGAGGTTTCTAACATGCATGTAGGGTATAATACATCGGTACAGGATTGGTAACAGTACGGAATACCCAACTTCTAGAATACCCAACTTCTAGAATACCCAATGTCGCGAATACCCAACAGAATTGTTGGGCATTCGTGACTTGGGTATTTCGTGCATGATGACCGGAATACCCATTATGCATTACTCATTACCGGTATAGAGGGTCATGTGAACCGCCCCTAATAACTGCTGTGTCACGTGACTTAATCGAGTCACGTGACCTTATACAGCTCTAGATGTTTGCCTCTTCACTTGACTCAATCGGGTCACATGACCCAATACCGCTCCCGTTGTGCAGTCTATAGCTGCATCTCTAGATCGTTGTCCAACGATCTTGATTCTTGATGCTCTATCCATGTATGACTGCCATGATATGTTTCTAACTTTCGCCTGTTATTTCCAATTCCACAGAAAACACCCATATCGACCGGATGGGCATCATCTATTCAAACTGTGTACCTACTACACAGTGATCGGCAATACTCAGTTTCTCTGCCTAATCAGAACATAGCAATAGCATGCATCATTGCAGGCCCGACGAGCCTCTTCATGGCAGCGTCCTTCCCAACCCATCTCCTTCTCCTGGCAGGAGTCTGTCTCCCTTGGCGGAAGGAAACGATTTTGCCCTCGGTAGAGGACTGTTCCAACTGCACCGCCGAGAGGATGTAGACAGTGGGAAAACACATGAGACCTCGTTTCTTTCTTGGGATGAGACCCTCACGAATTAGCATGATGTCATGTAACGAGTGGTAAGGGATGGTGTCAGCAATCATACAGCAGGTCACATGATGTCAGCCAACCATCGGTCTGTAATGGTGTCAGCAATCACGCCGCGGGTCACGTTACGTACTCTCTGCCTGATCAAATCATAGGATCTGATGAAATCATGGGTAGTGAGAATGAAGCGAAGGTGCCCCGAATTATTTCTTAACTGTGGTTAAACCGTGCTAAAGTTGCCTACAGAGAGTAGCTTTATTACCGATGTATTATACCCTACATGCATGTTAGAAACCTCATTAGCGTAGCTCCCGACCTAGAGTCCTGCTGCCGACCTACAGTCCGCCGACCTACAGTCCNGAGGGTCATGTGAACCGCCCTTAATTCTTGATGCTCTATCCATGTATGACTGCCATGATATGTTCCTAACTTTCGCCTGTTATTTCCACAGAACACACCCATATCGACCTGATGGGCATCATCTATTCACACTGTGTACCTACTACACAGTGATCAGCAATACACAATTTCTCTGCCTAATCAGAACATAGCATGCATCATTGCAGTCTCTTATCGCTAATTAGTTGGGTATTCGTCAAGGAACTCCATCAATCTGTTCTCATACAAGTGGTAGTTGCCGACGCGCCTCTTCATGGCAGCGTCCTTCCCAACCCATCTCCTTCTCCTGGCAGGAGGCTGTCTCCCTTGGCGGAAGGAAACGATTTTGCCCTCGATAGAGGACTATTCCAACTGCACCGCCGAATACCCAACAATTCTGTTGGGTTTTCGCGACATTGGGTATTCTAGAAGTTGGGTATTTTAGAAGTTGAGTATTCCGTACTGTTACCAGCCCTGTACTACCNTGTTCTCATACAAGTGGTAGTTGCCGACGAGCCTCTTCATGGCAGCGTCCTTCCCAACCCATCTCATTCTCCTGGCAGGAGGCCTTGGCGGAAGGAAATGATTTTGCCCTCGGTAGAGGACTGTTCCAACTGCACCGCCGAGAGGATGTAGACATGAGACCTCGTTTCCTTCTTGGGATGAGATCCTCACGAATTAGCATGGTGTCATGTAACGAGTGGTAAGGGATGGTGTCAGCAATCATACAGCAGGTCACATGATGTCAGCCAACCATCGGTCTGTAATGGTGTCACACCGCGGGTCACGTTACGTACTCTCTCACTCTGCCTGATCAAATCATAGGATCTGATGAAATCATGGGTAGTGAAAATGAAGCGAAGGTGCCCCGAATTATTTCTTAACTGTGGTTAAACCGTGCTAAAGTTGCCTACAGAGAGTAGCTTTATTACCGATGTATTATACCCTACATGCATGTTANTACGTAACGTGACCCGCGGTGTGATTGCTGACACCATTACAGACCGATGGTTGGCTGACATCATGTGACCAGCTGAGTCACTTGACCTTACACAGCTCTAGATGTTTACCTTTTCACTTGACTCAATCAGGTCACATGACCCAATACCTCCCAGTCCTAACGCACACCTCACACACTGCCATGATATGTTCCTAACTTTCGCCTGTTATTTCCACAGAAAACACCCATATCGACCTGATGGGCATCATCTATTCACACTGTGTACCTACTACACAGTGATCAGCAATACACAGTTTCTCTGCCTAATCAGAACATGGCATGCATCATTGCAGTCTCTTATCGCTAATTAGTTGGGTATTCAAGGAACTCCATCAATCATCTCCTTCTCCTGGCAGGAGGCTGTCTCCCTTGGCGGAAGGAAAAGATTTTGCCCTCGGTAGAGGACTGTTCCAACTGCACCGCCGAGAGGATGTAGACAGTGGGGAAACACCATGAGACCTCGTTTCCTTCTTGGGATGAGATCCTCACGAATTAGCATGGTGTCAGGTAACGAGGTGTAAGGGATGGTGTCAGCAATCATACAGCAGGTCACATGATGTCAGCCAACCGCAACCATCGGTCTGTAATGGTGTCAGCAATCACACCGTGGGTCACGTTACGTTGCCTACAGAGAGTAGCTTTATTACCGATGTATTATACTAATTGCAGGATGGGGCAATGTCACTTTATAGAGCGTTATTATTGCTGGAGACAAATACTAACGGCAATTATTGCTGATCGGTGCTATATTTTCTCATGAGAAATCTAAATTCACTACAAAACCTACCAAGAATTTCAAGACATGTCCTCAATTAAACGTATTCAATGTGGTGATTGAAACTATCACAGCCGCCAGATGCGCAAAATAACTCAGGAACGACCATTTGAAGAGGTTAGCAAAATGGTGACAAGTTTCGGAAAGAGACTTAATAACAAGAGAAGTGTGACAAACTTCACACTCTGACAATGGTGATCGTTACATGACGTGTCAAAAATCAAGAGTATAAGGGAAGTGCGAGGTCAATGTAATTGAACAAGTAGAGTGAAAGAAATGTCTTATTTACGTGCAAAACATAAGTCTGGTGTAACTTGAAAACGACACTTTCACTTCACATGAATTCAACGGAATTAAATCACATGATAAAGTGTGAGTAGAGTGTAAGTGAAGTGATGCACTCGTTTCAGTACAAGAGTGTGCGTCAAATGAAGAGAAAGAGTACCAATAATAAAGAGGATCTGACACTTTTATTAGTTAGGAAAGTGCTATATGAAAGCGAAGAGCTGTCAAATTCGGGTATAGGACTGTAGGTCGGGGGACTGTAGGTCGGCGGACTGTAGGTCGGGGGACTGTAGGTCGGGAGCTACGCTAATGAGGTTTCTAACATGCATGTAGGGTATAATACATCGGTAGTACAGGGTTACATGTTCGCTGAAGAGGTAACACTCACATACCGAGATAACGCTGAAATAGTTAAATTGTACACAGTTAGATTGTAGCTTAATTAATGTAGTTTTTAAGACTAATCGTTACAAGAAGTTAGGTTGTAATAAGGTTATATAATCATGGCAGCGTCCTTCCCATCCCATCTCCTTCTCCTGGCAGGAGGCTGTCTCCCTTGGCGGAAGGAAACGATTTTGCCCTCGGTATAGGACTGTTCTACTTCTTGTCTGACGATGCTAGACCGCTGATGCAAGCAGAAGTTATTAGTTCTGCTCATCCCAGACTCCACCCTGTCGGTCTGATTCCAGATCTCAGGAGGGAATCGTGCACGTCGAACCACTGACCCAAGTCTTCTCGAAGTAGCCCATGAGACCTCGTTCCTTCTTGGGTGGTGTCAGGTAACGAGCGGTAAGGGATGGTGTTAGCAATCACGCAGCAGGTCACATGATGTCAGCCAACTATCGGTCTGTAATGGGGTCAGCAATCGCACCGCGGGTCACGTTACGTGCTCTGCCTGATCAAATCATAGGATCTGATGAAATCATGGGTAGTGAAAATGAAGTGAAGGTGCCCTGAATTATTTCTTAACTGTGGTTAAACCGTGCTAAAGCTTTATTACCGATGTATTATATCCTACATGCATGTTAGAAACCTCATTAGCGTAGCTCCCGACCTAGAGTCCTGCTGCCGACCTAGAGTCCGCCGACCTACAGTCCCCCGACCTACAGTCCCCCGACCTACAGTCCTGCCCCCGTCAAATTCTCCACAAGTGACAGCACCTGTCAAGAGCGGTCATCACATGACAAGTGTTAATCACATGACAAGTGTTAATTTCCCAGTATTTGTATTATTTCATAGTTGGAGAGACATGGGTTCATAGCACGGGTTCATATAATGGTGTTTCACATTCGTCATTCAAGATCAGTTTCGATCAGTCATCAGGGACTGCGATACGGGTTCCATATGATGGCTGCAAAAAAGCATAAGAAGCAGAGTTTCTATAGTGAGCGTTCACATTAAACGAAATCTTTCTATTTTTTTGACAATTCTGAGAAAAGTGACCAAAGTTTTCGAAAATTATCCTACCCTATTGCGAAATTCCCCCACCCCCCCACCCCGGAAAAACCAAAATCCTCTTAGTGACCCCCCCGGAAAAAACCAAAGTAAAGACTCACGGGTATCAGGCACGGATTCACTGGTTGTTGTCGTGGTTGAAGTCTTCATGTTGTTGAGTTGCTGTAGAGCGGAGTTGAAGAAAGCGTTTAGCGCGGCGTAGTTCTGTAGGTACACTTCCGATTCTACACATGTGGGGGAGAGGAGGATAGTGGTTAGTAGACAAAATGGTGATGGGGGGGATCAGGGGGAATTTTGGGGGGACCTCCAAAAACCAAGGAGACTTTCCAAAAGTTCCTCTGGATCCCCTTCTGTGGAAGGCTATAAAAATGAGGGTAATTATGTAGAAAATCGTAAAGTGGCGTTCGAGAAATAGGTTTTCGTTCAGACAATACAGATTGCAGTATGACATGAAAAAAAGGGAGAAATAGGTTTTCGTTCAGACAATACAGATTGCACTCAAAGTATGACATGAAAAAAGGGAGTGTCTCAACAGATGATCAGAATGTTACTTCTTGGTACTAAGCATGCATTCGTGTTACAAGTAGTAGTAGTAGTAACTGCTACTTGCAGCTTGACTTCTAATTGGTGACGTAATATGCAGTGATTGGGTATGACAAGTAATAATTCATTCGGGGCAATTGCCAATTGTGGATGGTAAGTAGGAATTAAAGTGGAATACACGTTGTGATTGGAATAGAATATTTCACAGAATAGAAATTTCAGAAAATAAAGATAAATTTTGTAAACAATTGTAAATGGAACAGTGAAATTTCAAAAATGATCTTAAAATACCTGTACGCTTGAGAGTTGGGACTATTGGTGACATTTTTGAGAGGAAAAGGTTAAAGAAACAATGAAAGATGTCGACACACACACAATGAATACAGAAAGTTTTGAGATAAAGTCTTTGATTTCGCAGATTTATTATATGATGGTGTCGAAGTTGACAGTGAACCGTGAGAAACATCATATAATATGAGATCGAATGAATGTCATTTGACAGGAATATACGAAATATAACGATAGCTCATTTCCGAATTCTCAACATTGTTCGTGCTTATCGGTGTCTGATGACTATCAATGTAATGAAGAAATCACCTAATTACTAATTGGATAGTGCGGGTTTGCAGTAGGATAGGGAACTAAAGAAGCGATCGTGTAAAATGGGCGATATCTGGGAACCCAGAACCGGAATGAA
>CAMPET010000582.1:0-14817 GCA_946803715.1 Beroe ovata
TGGATATAGATGACTTCACCTTGGAGAGGGACTGGGCATACGAATAAAAGAACTTAGGGTTGGCCTTTATGAGACTGACTGCTTTGCTTTCCTTCTGGTCCAGGTCTCTGCATATAGCTTCCTTCATGCCGTAGTGGAGCAACGCCAGCTGATTTCTTAAGTTCTGAGCTTGTTGGAGGTTGCCTCCGTAGTCAACTGACTTGAGACGGGCATTCAGCCTTTTTCTGCGCCGTCTCAGGGCATTAAGGTGCTTCGGCTGCCAGAAGGTGGTTTCTTGATTGGAGCTCTGGCTGAACAGACTTTATAGAGGGTATCTGTAAATGAAGCAGGAAATTCTTCAAAAGAGCACTGGGATTGGAGGGACTTCCAGTCAATTTCAGAGAGGTCATTTCTGATTGCCTCAAAGTCCGCGTTGTTGAAGTCTAGAGATCGAAAACTCGTCCCATCAAATGAGGGAGAGGAAGGATATTCCTTAGAAAGAGGATTGTAATTGATCATGATGTCAATTAGGTCATGATCAGAGAGAGTTGTGGGTTTCGCCACAACATTGGTAACTAGTCGGTCATCATTGCTCATAAAGAGGTCAAGTGTGTTTTCTTTCCTTGTTGGGCAATGGACATAATTATTAAGCAGGTTATCTGCCATGAAAGATAACAGATGGCGGGCGGATTCAGCAGATTCTAGAGATCCTCCAGAAGACACAGAACCATGAGGCCACTGGATCTCAGGAAAGTTGAAATCACCAAGAAGACAGAATTGGAAGCTGTCATCTGCCACTTTAGCGATACAACTATTAAGGAATGCGAGTGCGGCAGAGAAACTTGATACTGTTGCACTTGGAGGACGATAGACTAGTGCCAAGCATGTCTTTATGGTGTCAAACTTGCAGAATAGTGCTTGACAGATTTTGTCATCAAAGCAACTCTGTTCACTGATAGGTATACTGGTATGTGAATAGAGTAGAACCCCTCCACCTTTTCTCGAGGCTCGATCACAGCGTAATGTAGCATAGCCTGGAACCTCGAGTTGTGCATCAGAAATGTAAGACTTTAACCAAGTCTCAGTTATGGCAATGAAAGGGAGAGAGTGATTCTTGCTTGCTTCATCAAGAACCAGAGACTTGATGTCCGGTACTTTCCAACGTACCGTACTTGATGCACTGGGGTTCATGGACTGGATATTTAGGAGGATGATGGAGGAATAAAGGTCATTGGAGGAGGAACTTGATACAGAGGTTGTTGAACTTGTGGGAGCTGTTGTGTCGGTATTGGATGATACATCGACTGGCGGAACTGATGTGGAATGTCGTTTCTGGGAGGCAGGTGGTTGTAGAAGCTTTGATTTGGATTGATGTTGGACTTTATTGCTGCTATTTCTTGTTGAAAAGTGGACTGCATCGACAAGACTAGCTGCTTCAGCTCTAAAAAATGATCAGATTGGACGGTAGTAGCGAAGGATACTTCCGATCGACCAGTAGAAACTGCACTAGGATGTCTGTTGGAGGATCTAGCTGGTTCTGACTCAGGCTGGGTAATGGACTGTTTTCTCTTCGTTCCCTTAAGATGGACAAATGTGCATTGGTTGTTAGTGCAAAGTCGAGACTTGAGTGAGGATTTACAAAGTGTAGGATGGAAGAAGGTGCAGTTAATTCCCTTATTACATCCACGCTTGTGCTTGCTACCAAAGCCACAAAATTTAAAGCAGCGTTTTGGGTGACCTAAATCACAAGTTGCACCATTTATGACTTTGTTGCCCCTCAAGCCATGGGGACATTTACCCAATTTGTATTTGGAGCAAACACGTTCTTTGGCAACATCATGAAGACGAGCCTCCAGTTCTACCTGCAGGTTTCTGTTCAAGGCAGATTCACCAGGGGCTATTTCAGACGCTGTGGGAGTGTCAGCACCACTAAGGACTAATGATGATGGTGCAGTTGGCGAATGAAGCTCTTGGCCTTGAAGTTCACTGCGTATTTTACTGAGAGCAGGAGACTGTCTGGTAAGGCTATTCAGTCTACTTTTGGATAGTCTAGGTTTTACTGGGACACTAGACGAGAGACAACTTGAACATAGCCACACATGACCAGCTAACAGACCCAGAGAAGCAGAGGCTAAGGCCGAGTGCAATGACTTGATAGATTCACAGTCGTGCGAGCCCTGGAAACACATGTGGCATTTAAACAGAGGTGGATGGTCTGGCTCAAGATCAACAGTATAATGCTGGTTACAGTCAGAGCACTGTGAAGGTAGTAGAGCTTTGATAGCGAAGATGATTCTAACTACCAAACTATCCTTTGTGAACATCTTATTGCCAACGGAATCAGCTAAGTCAATACCAAGAAATTCGGCACATGGCTCCAGGATATCGAGGTTGAAACTGCTGAGGGACTTGCAATTCACTGATTGCTTGGCAAATGGATCAAATTTGGTCAGGACACGTTTGCTCAGGGGATCTGCTCGCATAAGCAGGCTACCAGCAGCAGTTTTTATATCAGATTCACTACTGTTTGACATGGCAAATGAAATTGGTTTCTTCGAAAATACACTGATATAAGTTCTTCAAATCAGTAATATTTAGACACTGAGAAAAGTCTTCGCACACAAAGTACCTTTTGGCTGGTGATAGAACCTGGTCACTTGGAGAAGAAGATCCTGGAGAAGAAAATCTTTTGTCACAACAAGAGTGGTTATCGCCTGGAGAGGTAATTGAGCAGTATTTGTGTGCAAACAAGATTGAGAAACTGAGTCTTTGCTCTTTAAGATAAATCTTTAACAATCTTTAACAATCTTTGAGATGAAAAGGTATAAATCTTGGCTAAACGATACAATTAGGCCAAGAGCCAGCACATAGCTGACGTGCCTTACTTGAAAAAGAAGCTTGGACGGTGGCAACCTATACGGGCGTGACGGCCACTACATTGTCACACCTCAAATTTGATTGTATAAAGTAGTGTTGTAAAGTTTAGCCTTGATAACAACATGCAATTTTAGGAAACGGTATACACAGCTGAATGTGTGGATTCATCCCTGGCAGTTTCTACTGTCAGAAATGACAACTTGATAGAAAGCGACCATGCAACGAGAATGCTTTTCTATTCACACACGAAGGCAGTGGATACCTAACGCTTTGATATGTTTGATTTGCCTTGNTTGACCCTCACATCTGAGAAGAAAACTGAATTCCCCCCGATTTTCCGATGAGCTAGCTCAAAAATTCCACCAGATTCGAATTCTACATCAAAAAATAGGCCAGGAACACTATTTTCCAGTATGTCTACTGAAAAAATGCTTTTAACCACATTTTGGTGTCAGTGCGTCTCATTGATTTTCGCGGTTTTTTTACTGTTTGCTTCCCAAAAAATCGTAATTTGAGCGTGGTTTCACGGCTAGTATGAACTAAACATGATCGTCAAGAGGGCTGATATTTGTAGTGCCGGTAATGACTTCATTAGATACCTTCAAAAATGAAGTAGAAAAGTGTGGAGTCATTCACTTCATTTTCTACCGATACTCGGATCAAAAATTTGAAGGAAAATTTTTATTGCATGCTCATGCAAATACCATCCATTCCCATGTATGATTGGACGCTGAATCGATTACCGATCGAATTTTGGTCCTATCTGGCTCCCCTGAGGAGCTGTTCGTCATGTAACTTCTTATCCTACATCTAGCAAGAAAATGGGATTTTCGCCGATTTCCCGAAGAGCTAGCTCTTAAACTCCTACGGATTCGAATTCTACGCCAAAAAATAGGCTAGGAACACTATTTTCCAGTATGTCTACTGAAAAAATGCTTTTAGCCATATTTTGGTGTCAGTGCGTCCCATTGATTTTCGCGTTTTTGTTGTGTTTGCTTCCCAGGGGAGAGAAATCGTCATTTGGCCGTGGTTTTACGGCTAGTATGAACTTAACATGATCGTCAAGAGGGCTGATATTTGTAGAACAAGAGTAGGAGAGATGATTTGGCCTTGGTGGAAAATTAGTGTCGTAAATGCCGGTAAAGTCCTCATTAGAGACTTTCAAAAATGAAGTAGAAAAGTGCGGACTCATTCATTTCATTTTCTACCGATACTCTGATCGGAAATTCGAAGAAAATTTTTTGCTGCATTTTCATGCAAATACCATCGATTCCCATGTATTTTTGGACGCTGAATCGATTCCCGATCGAATTTTGGTCCTATCTCGCTCCCCTGAGGAGCTGTTCGTCATGTAACTTCTTATCCTACATCTAGCAAAAAATCGGATTTTCGCCGATTTCCCAATGAGTTAGCTCTTAGACTCTTACGGATTCGAATTCTACGTCAAAAAATAGGCTAGGAACACTATTTTCCGGTATGTCTACTGAAAAAATGCTTTTAGCCATATTTTGGTGTCAGTGCGTCCCATTGATTTTCGCGTTTTTGTACTGTTTGCTTCCCAGGGGAGAGAAATCGTCATTTGGGCGCGGTTTCACGGCTAGTATGAACCGAACATGATCGTCAATTGGGCTGATATTGGTAGTGTAAGAGTAGGAGTGATGATTTGGCGAAAAATTATTGTCGTAAGTGCCGGTAAGACATCGTTAGAGACCTTCAAAAACGAAGTAAAAAAGTGTGGAGTCATTCACTTCAATTTCTATCAATACTAAAATCAGCAAAATTTTTTGTCTGATTCCTATGTTATTTTTGACGCTGAATCGATTCCTGATTGAATTTTAGCCCTATCATGGCCCCCTAAAGCATTATATCGAATTAGGGCCTATTTTAGTTAAATTATCTTATTTCGCAGTTATTGCATTGTTCCATAGATATCGAGTAATTCAGTTCCTTTATAATTTGCAACAACCACGGCTAATGGGATGAGCACGTGGCATAACCTTGTGACTCCCAGGGCCTATCACGAGACTGTGGTGTGAAAAATCAATAATAAACTGCTACGTGGCCTGATGACTGTGGCCTAATCTAATGAGGCCCAGTGATATATTTCACAGTCATGCCGGTAAAAACTGCCGCACATTATTTACTCCGTGAGAATCGCACTAATCATAGCAGACTTTTCCTGAGAATATCATATTATGTACGGAATCTGAAACATGATAATCTGAGGAATACGAGAGATGAGACATTTACCGATTCCCCCTTCAGTCACATACTGCGTGAATGTTCTTCACCCACGTACAACAAACACCGCTCATCTATGAATCCGAATCAACTATGATACTCAGTGTATCAACATAAGATATTTCCTTGCGTTTCACTTCTCTGTCTCTCCCAGGAAACTGTGATAATAACCGAGAAGTACAACGTGTTGTACCAACTCAAAACATCCGGAGCAAGCACACCCTCCACCCCTCCGGACCATCTCACACACGTGCGAGTACGGAATACCAGCAGCTATCGGAATATTGATACCGCTGCCTTCACCAAACTACTTGCGCAGGTAGGAATGAACTATAATACCTTTAGAGATAATGAGATAGGAAGTCATAATGAAGAGCTCCCTTTGATTCCCAATTCAAATTATCAGTGATTGAGATATTTGAGACATATTAATATATTATTGTGGTTGAGACCTCTATTTTCCTAATATTCCAAATTTCAGAGCATGGAAATGTTGGAGGACAGAAAACGGGCTAACAGGCGGAGTAGCTATGACACTGGTCAATATACACGTGCACAGAGCATGTGTAGCGCTAGCAGCGGCAGCACGTGCAAGCCGCGCGTTCACCGTCCTCTATCCCGATCTAAAACCTTCTCTCACACGTTCGATAAGCTGATTGCTTCGTCAAGCCCGCCAAGCACGGTAAGTTTTGGAAATCTGCAAATCACCTTTTCAAGGTTATAGTTAGAGAAACAGTTCTCGGGTACTTCGCAGTTATTTCTGCAGCAGGTATGATTCCACGGGATCACAGCTAATTGGAGTCAGCGTTAGCATTATCCTCGGTACGCAATAAAATATCATAATAGTTCCTGGAAAATCAATCACTTGAATATGATATGGAGCTCCGTTATTTCTGGGAAGGAATCACTTTGAACACCCAGTGCAAATACCTCAATAAATATTTAGATAAAGGATTGGAAATATTGTTGAATTTTCGCCACATTACACAATCTTTCATAGTTTTTCTTACCTCTTTTCATTTGAGCCATCGCCCATCATCTACTGTAAACAATAAACAACAGCACAATACGTGAAGTCAAATCTAGCATGATAAAATGTAATTCCGAGAATGTACTAAGTGTCAAAAAATGCGAGGGTGTGAAGTTCAAATGTAGCGAAAATTCCGGTCGACAGACCTTGACTCCATGAAGTAGATAGGTGACTTGGAGTCACTTTAAAACTTATTCCTAGAATGCAGCATACCTTGAATCATGAAATATTGGAGTGTACCAAGCCCATCAAATGTGAGAGTTGTCCCATTTTGTATCCATCTTTTAAATCAATCTGCGACTCGCAGACAGTTAAAATCCACACAACGAACTAACAATTATAGACCAAATAATATAAACTAACAATTATAGACTTAATATCTAGCTAACACTAACAACTCTTCCCTCTAACACCACTATTCCTTCCCTCTCTCCCTAGTTAAAATCTGCCAAAAATTGACACCCCTCCCCATCACGACACTTACAGTAATTAAACCAATCTCTATCTCCCTCTCAGACGGACACCCCTGTCGAACTGAGCAGATTTACTTGTCTGTGGGACGATGCTAACAGGGACAGTCAACTTCGGGTGAAGAAAGCACAGGACGTCATATTCTCCGTCAAGTGTGACTGTCCAGGTAATTACCTTGGACTTCTGCCAACAGATCTGGGTATCTTGCCAAAAATCACAGCTAAAATAGGATCATTTTGGAATGCTGCCAGAGTTCGAAGTATCTCGGAACTCAGGCATATCTCGTATATTTTCTAGTATGCAATTGTCAATTCGTTTTCCATTACCAATCCCGTTGCCCAAACATCCCGAATGGGGTTGAACGACGAGTACTGGCTCCAAACAACAACAATCCCGGGACTCACAGTATACGTATCCGAATATGGGATAATAACTCTAGAAGAGGGAGAGAGAGGCAGGCTAAGAGCTGAGTACCCCCTCTCTCTCTGTGTCTGTGATACTCGTCCCTCTCTATAGGTCTGAGTCGACTCATGAAACTGACGGGTCCTTAAAACGCCAGATTATGTAGATGGGAATGAGATGGGTCCTGTTTTCGCTCTGCACGATCACTCCGTGACGTCACGATCACTTTGTGGCGTCACGATCACTCCGTGACGTCACGATGACGACTGTGACGTCACGAATGAATCTTCCAGATCAATATTTGGAGCATTGAATTCATCCAGCCAAATCCTCTCTTTCGATTGTCTCCGATCAAACACCCAGATTATTCCTGAGAGTTATCAACCCGAAACCTCCATTTCGACTGTTCCAGAATGTATCCGCCAACTCCCTTTCTCCGCATATGTTATGATATCAATGAGAATATTATGTACGACGAAATTTAAAACTTTTATGTTGACAGACTTGGAGAGGGCTGCTACACAGCTTTTGGCTTCAGCTAAACTGTGACATTTTCCGAATCATTGGCATAGTTTACAAATACCGAGAGATGCGGTCATCACAGAGTTATCTATCGGGTTCAATATGGATCTGGGGCTTTCTGGGCGGAACTTTGCAAAACATAGGAATTATTGTTGGAATATGCCTGAAAAATGAACGGAGTTGGTCACACCTCATACACTTGGGATTCTCTCATTCGCTAAATCCGCAAGACGTAGTATAGAGGGTTGTGCATTCAAGAAAAGACACGCCCCAATGACATTATTTCCCACCCTCGTCCCTCATCCTAACCTTCCTAACCCCCTCTCTCCCAGATGTTTCTCACTACACGCCGTGTCCGTGCCCGCCCCCATTCGATCTTCCCTACGAGTTCTCCCTCGACCGACGTCAGTTTGATCTGCTCAGTTACCACAGGGAGGTTGCTCGACAACTCACTCTCATGGACCATGAGCTGTTCGCTAACGTGAGTTTCATATTGATGATATATGATCGTTTATTAAGTTTTCACTAATAGAATAACAAGAATGTGTCGAGTTTGCTTCCATGGTCATTCATACATCATCATTTTCATTCAGAACTCCTCCATTAGACTAAGATGGTTGTACCATAAGTCATGATCTAATATCAGCTATAGATTGACCATCCATTGTGTGGTCCTTTAAATCATGAGAATTGAGAGATCCTTTCACTATTGATCGCATTCAGTTGGACTATTTTTAGAATCTGACGAAACCATCGTTTCCGGTATTGGACTGAATGATGTAAACGTGTGTGCACACACTCACACACACACTCACACACACTCACACACACAAGTTTATGATCCGTGTGTTAAATATTGGAGTAAATTATCTCGCCATTAGTCCATTTTCTAATAATCGATCGATTACTACTCACATCCTAAGATAGAGAGAGAGAGGGAAAATTCGTGTACAGTTGAACAATTCAGTATGATTTTACGGAGATACTATAGGGTTTACTGCAGCGCCCGATGATTTTATCCAAAAACAACATTCCTCAGAATGAAGTTTCTCCCTGGCCATTCAATGAACAGTTGCATCGGCGGGAATTATCCCGCGAAAAATTCCCGCGAAAATAGCAGTTATTTTTAACTCTCACTTTCTCCCTGTTTCAGATTGTGGAGGATGATCTGTTGGAATACACCAAGAAGCGGGATCAACCTATCCCCGACTATCGATCAATACACGTGAGTTCATTTCCGATGATCATGCACAGAGAGAGAGAGAGAGAGATTTGCGATTTTTATTCCGTATCATTTATTCTTTTCTGAGAAAAGGAGATATTCTACAAAAAAGCTTTTTGGTGATTTTAACTTTTTGACACGTCTCTTAGACGAACGTGGTACAGCTGGTACAAGGTTGATTCTCGCGCTATTCGGTATTCTCCAAGTAGACAACATAATTGCAAAACACATATCTGTCGAAAATATGTTCCAGTGGAGAAAAAGTGTGCGTTTCAAGAGAGGGAAGGGGAGAAGCCATTTATTGCCCTGGGCATATTTTCATAAGACTTTTTCGCCGTGTTTGTGTGCGAGACCTGTGTGTGTGTATGTGTGTGTTTGTAACACGACAAATTTACAAAATTATTTATTCATTATCCCTGTAAACATAATATGAATTTATTACATTCACGCTCCAATAGGTGAAAGTGAAGACAGTCCGGTAAACTTTGCGACAATGCTCATTCCTCCGCGGTCGGAAAGAGCATAAATTTGTCAATCCGAAATATGTTATTAAATTAGAAATCGGCAGATTACTAATTTTCTAAGTTGATCTTATTTAATAGCAGTTATTTCTGAAGAATATTTCGGTTTCTACGAGCCGAAAAATTTTGCACCATCCACTGTGTATGCAGGGAATGATAATTATATGCTCTCCTAGTACTGTGGTTTCGACCATTGTACGGAGCCAAAAACCGCAAACTTATTCGCAATTCCACCTAAACGTCGCACACACACACACACACACACACAACACACACACACACACACACACACACACACACACAATACAAACAAACACTGAAACACGCACTCACCCAACACAAACATACACTGAAAGACGCACAGTATGGACTATAATGGAAGCTAACAAAACGCGCATACGCGGCGCGCGTTTTAAATCAGGAAATGCGCGAGTTCATCTTCAATAATATGTCACAAGGATTTCGCGCCAGNAGTTTACATCATCTTTAAAGAGAGTGGATATGACTTCATAGCTCTTCCCTTGTGATGTAATGTACAGAGGTTTTTGACCGCACTTCAGTAGTGAACAAAGGATAAATAGTGGCACGGGACCGCAATTTCCGCAATTCTAGGAAAGAAGCAAAAAATTATGTCATCATAACTGAATACGATGAATTTTACGATATTCATGAAGTTTAAATGTGTATCTGTAGATTTGATAGTTCATCTGGTTTTACTCCTTTTTACTCCTTCCTACAGCATAGAAAAGTTACAAAAACAATCAATAAACCCCTGACAACCTCATCAACTGTCACTCAATCCCATTAGCTTGACGACATACCTATCAATTAGTTGTTGATGACTAATTGATGACTAATTGATGACTAATTAGGTTGTTGATGACTGATAGTCAGGTTGATGACTACCTAATTACTACTAATTACTTAATTATTAGGTTATTGATGATTATTTCCATTTCAGCACTGTACGGAACATCACAATCACATTACGGAGACAGTACAGACGATAATCTTGGATTGTGAACCTCGCGATATCAGGATAAAACTCCTCGAGCATTTCATCGATATCTCCCATCAGGTGGGTGCTCAGAGAGTGGTGTCAATGTGCGGAATAGGTGTCAATGGGAAGTGGTGTCAATGTGTAGGAGTGGTTTCAATATTAACGTGTCAAGTGGTGTCAGAGTGGCACTGTGGGAGTGGTGTCAATGTAAAAGTGTCAATGGGAAAGAAGTGTCAAGGTGTGATAGCAGTGAAGTTAAGAAAGTGGTGATGAGTTGTTCAAATTCTTGGTTTCCTCTGATTTGGTGGTGTCAGCGAGAAAGTGGTGTCAATATGTGAGTGAATACGTGAGTGATGATGAGCTTATTATTATTACAGGTGTCATACGTCAGTCTGTTCCGTTAATTGTTTCAATGTACGGGAATTTGTTCCGTTCTAAGGTACTGATTGATTCTCCGGAAATGATTGACTGTAAATTACGTGCTTCACAAGAATACATTAGAATTAGCCTCAAATCTTCAAAGTTCCTCTAACTTTCATCGAACCACAGTACACTCATAAACACACACACACACAAACACACACACACGCAGGTCACCAGTGAAAGTGCAAGATCATTGTCAGCTACTACAGTAGTAGTTGGCAATACTACTGCACTGTGTGTGTGTGTGTGTGTGTGTGTGTGTGTGTGTGTGTGTGTNATTCTGGCAATTCAGTCCCGGTCCCGGTTATAGTCCCGGTCCCGGTTATAGTCCCGGTCCCGGTTATAGTCCCGGTCCCGGCGAAATCCCGGTCCCGGCACTTTTTGCCGATCCCGGTCCCGGCTGAAAAAGCGATCCCGGTCGATCCTTGTGTGTGTGTGTGTGTGTGTGTATGTGTGTGTATGTGTGTGTATGTGTGTGTGTGTGTGTTCTGCAGAAAATAAAGAATAATGCCGAGGTTTATAATGTACAAAAGAACAATGTAGGTAATAGATATATGATTGCTCACTTCAACAACAATGTACTTGATTCATATTTCCCATGAACGAGTAGCTGAATGAATTTTTTATTGCAATTAATTTTAGTTAATTCCTACTAATCAACCCAATTTTCAGTGTCTCCTTCTCCGAAACTTCTCTGCCGTTTTCAACATCGTTTTCTCAGCCCTCTACTCAGCTGCTATACGGAACCTGAAATCTACCTGGGAAGGTAAATATTGCAGTGACGATTGGAATATCCGATAAGAATGACGACATACTTCGTTAGTTCTTGATACTTTGATGATGGTTCCGTACAAAAATCCGAGAGATTTTGAAGTTTTATCAAGATGACTCCATTTCATCCTGGATGTTTACCAAAATCCCAACCAATGGCATATTGCAAATTTCTCTCTTCCCTTCGGTCTGTGGTTTGAACAATACGATACGAAAATATCTCTTCGTCAAGCTTTAAAATTTAAATCCCGTTGTTGGTACTTGTCATAGACTGGCACGAAAACCAACTTCAAAGATTTGGATGTATGTTCTCTGCCATCTCGAAATATGCGAATTATGCTCTAATAATAATGTGCGATATTATTAATGTGATATTTGAAAATACATTCTGAGAAATCGCGCAGATGAAAACTATTATAATGCGATGCACGGGAATGGCCTCTCTTTTTCAAGGGAAAAGTGGTTGGAGAAGTTTGCGGGCCTTGGATTTGAGAATTTGGATGATACATCCTTGCCTTTAGGGACGAAGACCTGCCTATAGATTTTGACATACCCTCTCCCAATTGAAATAAACCTGTGATCGAATGAAAAGATCTCTAGGATAAACCATTTCAGGTGTTTCTCGTCGACACACCCTGCTTTTTGACGAGCTCCTCAAGATCACATCACCCTCCATGAATCACAAGGTGTACAGACGACTCCTACAATCGTCCAACGCACCTACTGTCCCCTTTTTACAGGTTTGTTGTTCGACCTGATGCCATCCAATAATCAATATTTTACTCCTTCATAAACTCGTCGTATATATAATACCAATGTATTGCTCCTTTACATTTTCACCTGCTCCACAGGTCTATTTGACCGAATTCTTCTCCATTAACGACGACAAGCGAGACTACCTGAAAAAGGGTCTGATCAACCTCCAAAAACGTCGTCTCATCTACCGAGAGCTGGAGGAAATACGGTATTTCCAGAAACTCCGGTACAACCTGAAGGAGAATCAGGATATCATGTCATTTTTCCTGGACTACCGGATTAGTGAGCACGACTTTTATTGGAGAAGCGAGATGATAGAGAAAAACGATCGGGAGAGGAGCAAAAAATCAACGACGAGGCGGAAGAGTTATCATCGGTGATGAAAACCTTCTTAATAACATGCGAACAATATTGATCGATTAGTTGACTAATCATTAATTAATTGGTTGATAATTGGTTGATTGACTGTAACTTGACTATTATTTTTTGTTGTGCTGGACATCTATTTATACCTAACAATTCCGCTGTGTTCCATATCGATTGGCATTGTCAAAGCTCAATCTACATATCGGTCAGTTTAATGACCCAAACCCCTGTATAGTATTTTAAAGTGTTTATTTTCATTGTTCTCACATTCTGATCGAATGATATGGGATATCTGGGATGAGCCCGCAACCTATTTCCTTCGATCAGGGAAATGTTGCTTTTTCCAACTTCATCTCCAATTTTCGGAGGGAAGTTGTTTGGTGATTTTTTTACACTTGTTTATCGAGCGTCATTCTATGTGATCAATAATCAGCCCACTGCTCTCCAATTCTGACTTGATGATCAAAGTTTGCGATCCTAAATCCAAAAAAATGATTTATTTTTAGCATATTCTTGACCCTCCAAAGATAGATCATGACTGGAAACCAATTTATAAAAGCCCATTTTCAATCAATAAGAGCGGCTCTGGTTTGATCAGATAAGTTGTACTGAAAGACATTTGTAAAATGTTGGTACACTCATGTTTTTTTATATATTTATCATGTCTATGACAACATCCTTTCTATTGAAAATGCAACGGACAGACCAAAGCGGCTTCTGACCGTTGTATACATTTATATAACTGTTCGGTCGAATATATTTGATTTGAATTTGATATATTGAGGTTTTTGGAGGATCAGTCTTCTTGAAATGGATATTTACGTGTCCCATCATTTTGATTACGTTTGTTTTTATTAGAATACCTAAATTTTTCGTGATCAATCCGCAACAAAATCCTACTTTTTCGTGTCTGTGTAACAAGATTTGATATCATGGCTCATAAGCCTAATGTTGTGGCATAGTTTGCTATGAAATGTGGTTTATAGTATTTGGACATCAAGTTATCCGAAGTGTTACCAAGTGTGTTTTTGCATGTAGTACCAAGCGATATGTATTTCCATTTTTTTTACAAAAAATGCGTTTTTCAATTCGTTGTTATCATAACTGATGGTTTAATTGAGATTTGACCTTTAACTTATGCAAGGAAGAGCTTAATTGGATGAATTCCAGACGTGCTTTCTGGACAATCTTACTTCCAACGTTGGAAGATTGCCAAATTTGTGCATTTTGTTTGATATTTGGAGCGCGCGAGGTTTTACTAAAAATACGAGATCCCTTTGCGCGCGTTAAAACATTTATTGTGCGCGACGTGACGCGCGTAAGGCTTAAGAATTTCAAGTTGTATATACTCGTTGTAATGGAGTACTGTGTAAGCACTCGTTGTCAAACTCAAGGAAACATTTCCTGTTAACGAGACTTATAAAAATCGACTTTGGTCAAGACAGAGTGGTTATGTGCCTAGCCTGGCGAACACTGTGGAGATCCTGTACGGCATGTTAAACAAGGAATCGAAACCGTGGGGTTCCGTACAGACCACTCTGTCACAGTGCAGAAGTTGATAGCCTAATCACATTGATTTCATGAATTACTCCTAATTGACGGGCTGTCGAACGACTTCTATCACACGAATACGCAGATAACACGAGCTAATCTTTCCTGTTTCCATCAAGGGAACTGGAAGGATGCAATCATTCTTAGTGGTTCATAGTGGGTTCACTTCGACTAATCATCGTATCAATTTGATCATAGGCAAGATCGATTGAACGTATTGCAAGTACTGAATGACCGTTATTAAAGTACTGTTCTAAGTACTTTCGCCTATCAGGTTTTAGATTCATGGACTAGTTGCAAATNAGTTTTAACTGCTGAACAACAGTATTATGTAATGGTCTCTGTGTATCATAGGTAGCATGATCCATTGAGCCTTTAGCGCTAACAAAACTACTCTGCCCTAGGAAACTACTATGAAAGGGACTGAAGAAGGAGGATAGACTTTGTTACGTCGACCAATAATGAGTGATGATTTCAATCCTCAATACTTCATTACTACTAACTAGACTCTTATTTCTGACATTCGTGAACAATGCTCCCAAGACTTTCTGAAGTTAGACCGTGAGTATAAGTAGATGTGCTGGTGGTCTTGTCTATGGCGGATCAGAAGGCTCACCCGAAATTTTATCTCTGAAAAATATAAATTAACTCTTCTGATCCATACACGTGGATCACCGAGTTCACC
>CAMPET010000585.1:3220-14756 GCA_946803715.1 Beroe ovata
CAGATTTTTGCGCTGTCTGAACCATTGGAACAGTTTTCTGCCTGTTCCTTCGTTCCTGGCGCACTAAAAAACTCATATGCCTGTCTGCTTTGCACAGATCTGGATTAATCCAGATTTCAGTGTCTTCTACATGGTATCCCCGGCCATAGTCATGCCAGTATCTAGCAGTTTCTTCTTGCTTGAACACAACAATCAGTGACCTTGGCAAAGTGACACCATCTTTATTCTTAACAATTGCACCAGTCCTGAAACAAGTCCTGATGTCATTGAAGTCCATTGCTAAGTTTTTGCATAAAAACTTCATGTCTTGCTCCTTTCTTTCTTTGCCAGTTATGGAAGGTTGGGGTTCAGGGACTTTATTGATAATGACATTAAACTTCCTACGTTCTCGCTCAAGTTGATCATTATCCATTTTCCTGCAGACCTCCCCAATAACAACAGTAGAAGCAGTTGCTTCTTTCACATCCTCTATAATCTTCTTTTGAACCTCTTTGGTATTCCCAACTGTGACTTCTGCAAAGGTTTTTACAGATTGATTTGTTTTCTTGGCAACTTCTTCAACTAATCCCTTGGTGGCATTTCTTACAGCTTCTTGTGTAGCTGACACAACCAAATCTTTCATAGTGGATGAGCATGCAATCTTCACTTCCTCGTGAATCATTGATCGAAGATCTTCATTCCTAGTACTGTCAGTCTCATGAGCAAAAGTAGGCTTGAAGCATTTATAACATTTCCAACTGAAAATTTGCTCAACACCATCTTGTTTAAGACCACTTAATCCAACACAATCACAGTGATAGCACTGATCACATGATACACATGTTATTCGAGATGAGCCTCGCCAAACCTTTAGACATGGGCAATGGTCCTTAGATCCAACAATCTTCTTGACGCCTGGTGATTTGGATGAAGGGGACCTATTCCCATATGATTTTCTGAATTTTCTCTTCAGGGAGGAAGGCTCAGAGAAAGTATCATCCCATTTTTCAACATCAGTTTGAAATCCAAATTTGTCATCTCTTGTGCCATCACTTACTGAAATAGAAGGTTTGAGAAAACGTGGGTCATTTTCAGTGAGAACTGATGAGTCTTTAGGGTGAGTTGGAAGTGAGCCAGTGACAGGATCAACACTTGAGACAGTGGATGAGGGTGTTGGTGATTCTTGAGGTGAGTGAATGCTGGACATCTCTCAAATTGACAACAATCCTAGAATGTCCAACAATCCTAGAATATACAGCTAAGCCGAAAGATTTGTAAGATTTTATATCAAGTCATTGCAGGTTTTATAAAGTATGACAAACGAAGTAACTTGTCTGGCGATGCTAGACCGCTGATGCAAGCCGCGAAGCGGCTTGCGTCAGCAAGAATAAGTTTAAGAATAAGTCTGAGAATAAGTTTGCGCCGCGCGCGCGCAAAACGAAATTCTCGACAGGGTCTATCATCGATCGACAAGAAGTAACTTACGAGTTCAGAGTTATGTACTCGCTTCATTATTGATTATCAGCTTCTATTTACAATTTGCCTGTCGATGATAGCCACTATAGCCCCTGACGCGAAAATTTCATTGCGCGCGCCGCAAATTATTTTCGCTCGCCGCTTCGCAGCTCGCGTCAGCTGGGCCTAGCAACGCCAGGCAATTTACAATTTAGGATAAGATCAAGATTATTCATAACTTTGCTCATTAATAACCATGCTGCGTGACTCAAATACTCCGCGCGCGCTGCGCTGCTATGCGTTTTTTAAAATTTCAGATAGCGAATAGACGCGCGCAACGCGTGCACAAATTTTTTTTGCGTAGAATCCGTGCCTTCATCTGTTTCGTGATCGTCTTCCGATGAACGCGTACGCGCGAAAACCAAAGGTCATGACAACGCGACGTGTCTGGTGTCGTGATGCCTTTGGTTAATTTGTTTTTTTACAGATTCTTTGAAGCTCTTAAGCATTGAGTCTGCTCAACTTCATTTGAGAATTGCGTTTTTATTTCAAAATTTTAATGATTCATATGAAGACCATCCATAGCCATAAATATTGTATGAAATCTCATTTTGGCTGCAAAGCTGATACCTGGCGAGGATATTGTGACTACAATTGATTATTGTATGACGTTCATGTTCCTGTGATTTGTGACTACATTGTGGCATTGACTCTTATACCAATTATGTGTTTGAATTGAGAAAATCTATCAAAAAACTGACCATCCAATATCATTCATAATAAAACTATACCAATGTATCATTAGAAGAGGTAACCTATGTTTTAGATCATTACAAGTTTAGAAATATGCCAAATCTTGAATAATTAAGTTTGGCCAATAGCTGCCAGTTTTCCTCCCTCCTGTAATGATAGCACACTGTCTTTATTTTCAGGGCCAGTAATTATCAAAATTCGGCTGCTGACAAATGTTATTACTCAAAGAAAAGACTAGATTTGCAGATGCTGAAGATGAAGACTCATATCAGTCTAAAAGAGAGAACCCTATTTTCAGAGAACCAAGTTCTTGTTCTTTGAAAGGTCAAGAAATAGAAGAGTCTCAGAATGTTAGATTTGACCCTCCTCTATATATCCAACGATATGCAAAGGTTCATACTTATTGTCTATTGCTACATATTTCTATTGCGGTATTGGTAAGTTGGTCTAAGTTTCCATTTCTTACACAAATCTTTACTTACAGGTAGTGGAATTTTGCACATCCTATCAGTTTAAGACAGTTGCAGACTTTGGTGCAAATGAACTCGTATTCACACAATACCTCAAGAATCTTGAATTCATGAATCAGATTTACGCAGTTGACATTGATATTGAAGTGCTTGAGAGACACAAGTTGAAATGTAAGCCTTTGATGCTTGATCACATGAATAAGCGTTCTAATCCATTGAACGTATCTGTCCTTGGTGGGAGTGTCCTAGAATTTGACCAAAGGCTAAAAGGACTTGACTGCATTGTATGCCTTGAATTAATTGAACATCTGGAGCCAAGTAAGTTAGACCAGTTCTCTAGGAACGTTTTTGGTCAGTTGCTTCCTAACTATGTCATAATAACTACCCCAAACAAGGATTTCAATGAACTGTTTGCTTTCAAAAACACTCAAATGCGTCATTGGGACCACAAATTTGAGTGGACCAGAGATCAATTTAGAGACTATTGTGAGAAAATCTGTAGAAACTATTGTTATAGGTATTCAATATTTGGTGTTGGCGACCCTCCTCCTGGCCATGAAGACCTTGGATTCTGTACCCAAGGTGCTCTCTTAACTTTCAATGAAGACTTGCCTAGATCATCTGGTTTATGTGAAAGTAATTTTGAAAAAGAGCACCATAGTCAGTATGTTGAAGTATACACAGTTGATTACCCTGTTGCTGATCACTCGCTCACATCAGATGATCATCTAAAGAGTGAACTAGAATACCAAAGCAGGGCCATGGCATTACAGGAGTATTTGAACATGGGGGATGATTTTAGTGAGATCCCTATAGAGACTCTTCAAACATTGTCTGTTATATCACAATACAGTGTTTCTGATTCGCACATAGCAGATCTTGTTGAGAAATCCGATTCAATGAAATTGTCTGAAGATCGGCTCAGAATAGTTGTCAAGAATGAGCCAGATTCTCCAGTTGAGTTGACTGACTCCCAATCAGATGCTTCTGATTCGGTAGAAAATGAGGTGCAGATAAGTGCATGTGATGAAGAAGATTGGTGACGGCCTATTGAAATTTGACTTGTTTACTAATCACACATGTTTTTGTTCTAAATTCTTTCCCAATCTTTCTCTTATTCTTAACTCCTTTCAAAGATTTCTTATGGGTCACATATCCTTCCGGCCTAACGTCTGCTGTTTTGTTGTCATTTATTTATTTATTGAGTTCAAAAAAACAGCAAGCAGAGTTTTATTGAATTGCGTTGGTGAACAACCAATGCTTTTGAGTTAATAGTGTGCCGAAATAGCTCCCATTTCTTCCTATTTTAGGTCTATGACTAGAGGGAGGAAGAAGAAACAAGGAAAAAAGCAGCAGCCATTCTTCCCAGTTGAGATTTACAGGATCAATTCACCTAAATCATATTCAACATATCCATATCTGTCATACGACCCCTCAGAAGTGGGGAAGTTTGTCACTGATCTTCGAAGGAATGTTGTGAAGTGCGACGATGCCTCATTGTTCCCATCCTTCCTTCCTGATGTTGCACTTCCTCTAGACCTCAATGTAGGATATGAAGAATATACGAAAGAGAAGGCAAAGCTTGTTGATAAAGAAGATGGACGTCTTCCTCTTTGGCAAAGATTTCTGAAATGGATAGAAATGTCTGATTTCGATACCCAGTCAGTGGATTTTGTCGCTCGTCGTGGTATCCTGAAGTTTATTGGATTCACCCTGTACAACCGATTCAAGAGTCCCTGGAACTTCAGAGCATGCAAGTACAATGGAATAGTCTACATCTACGAACCTGACCCTGAATTACGTGCAAACCACACCATAGACAACGAGTTTTTGAGAAGAGCCATGTATTGGGGGAAGAAGTTTGAAGATTATGTTGCAAAGTCGTCAGATGATGTAGCTGGGAGTTACAGCATGGTGAAGGGCAGCATAGGAAAATACAAGGTCCTCTTAGGAGCTGAGGTTGATGCTGTTAGGGAATTCCATTTGCCTGGCAACGGGAACTCAGTGAAGCCTGAATATGTTGAACTTAAGACCTGTGCAAAGAAGAAAGTGCGTGAGAAGGTTTCGTTTGGCTGGCTTCAGTCATACCTTGCTGGAGTCACTACGCTCATATTCGGTTGTCGAGACAACGATGGCTACGTTCAGTCTCTGAACGAGTACGCTGTTGCCTCAATTCCCAACTTGTTCACCGCTTGGAACCCGTGTTCTATGTTTGGGATGATCAGCAGTGTTTTGAACTGGTTGTACCAGCATCTGGATGATGGTATGTCCGGTCAGCTGGTGTACAATGGAGAGAACGAAATCATTCTCATTCAGGAATCGGGCCATTTCCTTCCCGAGTGGTACTTGAAACACTTGCATAAATCATAGATTATCAATAGATTCACATTTTATCCGGGTAGCTCTTTAATGATGCATATACATATTGAGATTAACAGTTATCTCTTTTTATTTCTCTTTTCAGAGATTGTAATTATATTATCATAGAATTCGTTATCTTTTTCCAGATTCTAATTCTTTTATGGACTGGAGGACTGTATAGCTGGTTTACTCTATTCGCGTAAACTAAATTGGTATTACTTCTTTGAAATATAATGTTTTTATTTGTAAATATTTCGTGGCCCGACTAGTTTTTGTAATATGTTCAATATGTTGAATATTTAAGTACCTGAGTAAATTTGAGTGTAAGTCTACGCATTGTGGATGTTTCAGTAATCGGTAGGCCCTATAGTTATATAACTCTTCTTAAATCTCACTTTGAATTAAACTCATCGTTTGTGGCTCAGTTTCACAGTTCAGGTGTAGATAAATCATCATTTTATCGGATTTCGGTTTACCGTTCATTCCCTCAACCTTCCATGTTCGTCAACATTTGTTATGTTATCTATGATGTATTTATGAGAATACAGTTCAAGACTTCGTGTTATTATTGCTTGGATTAAGTGTGAGAATTAGCACAATCTATCCAAATTTCAGCAAGTGAAGTTAATTTCTTGTTACCTTGCCAACTTCAGATAGACACAAACATACAACATTCCGTGCATACTAATTTCATTTCCTTCTTCCTACACGAGAAGTTTCTTTGTTTGTTTTCAATTTTATACATTATTTCGCCAAAACCATGTTGTTCAGTTTCCGTGCATGTTTTCGGAGGGCGGTAATATCTAGGACATTCATGTCCAAGCAGGTTTTCCTTGTTCGACACGGCCAGGGCGAGCACAATGTCCTCTTTGCCCAGAATAAGATCGCAGAGGCTTTGGCCCTAAAGGATCCAGAGATCAATGAAGAAGGGAAAAGGCAGGCTAGACTGCTGGGAAACCAGCTAGGGGACTGTTTGAAAAGGTTTATAACATCATTACGTGTTATTTCTCTCCACGTTAGATTGGCAGTGAACTAAAGTTTGTGTATCGGTGTAGCACATAGTGTGTACTGTGTATCTGTGTAGTACATAGTGTGTACTGTGTATCGGTGTAGTACATAGTGTGTATCAGTGTAGCACATAGTGTGTACTGTGTATCAGTGTAGTACATAGTGTGTATCTGTGTAGCACATGTGTGTATCAGTGTAGCACATAGTGTGTATCTGTGCAGTAGTACGAAGTGTGTACTGTGTATCAGTGTAGCACATAGTGTGTATCAGTGCAGTAGCACATAGTGTGTGCTGTGTATTTGTGTAGTACATAGTGTGTACTGTGTACTGTGTATCAGTGTAGTACATGTGTGTATCTGTGCAGTACAAAGTGTGTATCTGTGTAGTGAAACCCCTCTCTCTCTCTCCATCTCTCATTATTTCAGTCACAACCTCAAAATGGACCTGATAGTGACGTCACCCATGAGACGAGCTCTCATGACGACAGACATAGTGTTTGGTGCCCCACCCCCGTCATGTGCAACAATCGTATCTCCGCTATGTTCAGGTAAGGGAGCGATTTGGATATGCAAATAGCAGTCCTTAAATAACTGTGAACCCGGTAGCAAAATCTCTGATTATCGTTGCAGGGCTTGGTTTCGCGACGAGTATGAACTCTACATGATTGTAAAAAGGTTGATACTTGTGGTGTGAGAGCAGGAGAGATTATTTGGGGGAAATTTGTGTCATTAGAAACTTTCACGTCAACGAAGTATAAATGTGTGGGAACTGGGATCACTCACTTAACTTTCTACCGCTACTGACATCAGAAATTCAAAGAATAATTTTTGTTCCGTTTTCATGCAAATACGGTCTATTCCCATGTATTTTTGGACGCTGAATCGATTCCCGATCAAGTTTTGGCCCTATCTTGCTTTCTGAGGGGCTGTGAGTCATGTGGCTATGAATCTCAAATCTGAAGAGAAACTGGAATTTTCACAAGTTTCCCGATGAGCTAGCTCAAAAATTCCTTCAGATTCGGATTCTACGTCGAAAAATAAGCCAGGAACACATATTACCATTCGTCGTACTGATAAAAATTTTTGACCGATTTAGTGTGTCCCATTGATTTTCGGGTTTTTGCAGGCATTGCTTCCTACAGGTTTGAAATCGTGATTTGGGCGTGGTTTAACGGCAAGTATGAACTTCATATGATCGTAAAAGAGTTTGATACTTGTAGTGTGAGAGTAGAAGATATGATTCGGTGGAAAATTGGTGTGGTTAGTGTCCGTCAATCCTCCATTAGAGATCTCCAAAATCGGAGTATAAAAGTGTGGAGTCAATCATTTCACTTTCTACAGATACTGAGATGTGAAATCTGAGGAAAATTTTTTGTTCTGTTTTTATGTAGATACCATGGATTCCCATGTATTTTTGGACGCTGAATCGATCCCCGATCGAATTTTCCCCCGAACTCATATCCCTGAGGAGCTCCCGGATGATTTACCCGGATTCCATTTTCCCTATCAGAGGTCGGAGATGGGGGTTGTGACTACGGATCGTCGCGGAGCGAGGTGGCCCGAGATTTCCCACACCACGACTTCTCCCTGATCAGGGATGAAAGTTGGTGGACCGTCGATGAGTCCATGAGTCAGGTTATTCTGCCGTGATAAGATTTGGCTTAAATAGAAATAATATTCGAAAATGAGGAGTCATCTCTCGCAAAATATACCCATTATCTATGCTTCAATTCTTCAGAAAGTCAATTGATTCTCTTATTTATGACTCGATGACAGGGTTCTATCTCTCTTCAGTTAGAGGACCGAGTAGTAAAGTTCAAACAATTCCTTCTCTCGCGCCCGGAAACACACATCGCCGTCGTCTCCCACGGCCGATTCCTGACCAAGTTCATGGAATCGGAGGAGTTCTGTGTGTTCTGGAACTGTGATTGTCGGTGGGTGGAGGTGGATGAGACAGGTGGTGTCAAGGAGGTGTCGCTCATCCGAGTTGAGGAGCCGTGGGAGGGGGTGTCAAGTACATTTGATCAGTCAGCGTAGGTTATTTGTTATTATTCCTGTGTATATTGTGTGCTGTTTCGTCGTATTTTCCGTTACAAAGGAAGAAATATGAATCAGACTCTATAGTAGGCTACAGATGAACTGTGTGAATACAGTTTTTCACCAATTATAAACAGTGTTTATTTTATCAGCGTTTTAAGAATTAGTTATAATGTGACCCTCAAAATATTTCTATTTGAGTTTATTTCGTTATCAATTTGCTAGGTAAACTTTCAGTTGTGAAAGTAACGTATTGGGATTTCATGGCCAGAGCAAAGATTTGTTTTGTCGAGGATTTTATACTATTTTTGCTATACTGTGCATAATAATCTAACTATCTTAATGCTATATGATGCGAGTCTATCTTTTTATCATGAAGATAATATTTTCAAAAATATGGTAAAGTTGGTCTAAGTTTCCATTTCTTACACAAATCTTTACTTACAGGTAGTGGAATTTTGCACATCCTATCAGTTTAAGACAGTTGCAGACTTTGGTGCAAATGAACTCGTATTCACACAATACCTCAAGAATCTTGAATTCATGAATCAGATTTACGCAGTTGACATTGATATTGAAGTGCTTGAGAGACACAAGTTGAAATGTAAGCCTTTGATGCTTGATCACATGAATAAGCGTTCTAATCCATTGAACGTATCTGTCCTTGGTGGGAGTGTCCTAGAATTTGACCAAAGGCTAAAAGGACTTGACTGCATTGTATGCCTTGAATTAATTGAACATCTGGAGCCAAGTAAGTTAGACCAGTTCTCTAGGAACGTTTTTGGTCAGTTGCTTCCTAACTATGTCATAATAACTACCCCAAACAAGGATTTCAATGAACTGTTTGCTTTCAAAAACACTCAAATGCGTCATTGGGACCACAAATTTGAGTGGACCAGAGATCAATTTAGAGACTATTGTGAGAAAATCTGTAGAAACTATTGTTATAGGTATTCAATATTTGGTGTTGGCGACCCTCCTCCTGGCCATGAAGACCTTGGATTCTGTACCCAAGGTGCTCTCTTAACTTTCAATGAAGACTTGCCTAGATCATCTGGTTTATGTGAAAGTAATTTTGAAAAAGAGCACCATAGTCAGTATGTTGAAGTATACACAGTTGATTACCCTGTTGCTGATCACTCGCTCACATCAGANGTAGTACATAGTGTGTATCTGTGTAGCACATGTGTGTATCAGTGTAGCACATAGTGTGTATCTGTGCAGTAGTACGAAGTGTGTACTGTGTATCAGTGTAGCACATAGTGTGTATCAGTGCAGTAGCACATAGTGTGTGCTGTGTATTTGTGTAGTACATAGTGTGTACTGTGTACTGTGTATCAGTGTAGTACATGTGTGTATCTGTGCAGTACAAAGTGTGTATCTGTGTAGTGAAACCCCTCTCTCTCTCTCCATCTCTCATTATTTCAGTCACAACCTCAAAATGGACCTGATAGTGACGTCACCCATGAGACGAGCTCTCATGACGACAGACATAGTGTTTGGTGCCCCACCCCCGTCATGTGCAACAATCGTATCTCCGCTATGTTCAGGTAAGGGAGCGATTTGGATATGCAAATAGCAGTCCTTAAATAACTGTGAACCCGGTAGCAAAATCTCTGATTATCGTTGCAGGGCTTGGTTTCGCGACGAGTATGAACTCTACATGATTGTAAAAAGGTTGATACTTGTGGTGTGAGAGCAGGAGAGATTATTTGGGGGAAATTTGTGTCATTAGAAACTTTCACGTCAACGAAGTATAAATGTGTGGGAACTGGGATCACTCACTTAACTTTCTACCGCTACTGACATCAGAAATTCAAAGAATAATTTTTGTTCCGTTTTCATGCAAATACGGTCTATTCCCATGTATTTTTGGACGCTGAATCGATTCCCGATCAAGTTTTGGCCCTATCTTGCTTTCTGAGGGGCTGTGAGTCATGTGGCTATGAATCTCAAATCTGAAGAGAAACTGGAATTTTCACAAGTTTCCCGATGAGCTAGCTCAAAAATTCCTTCAGATTCGGATTCTACGTCGAAAAATAAGCCAGGAACACATATTACCATTCGTCGTACTGATAAAAATTTTTGACCGATTTAGTGTGTCCCATTGATTTTCGGGTTTTTGCAGGCATTGCTTCCTACAGGTTTGAAATCGTGATTTGGGCGTGGTTTAACGGCAAGTATGAACTTCATATGATCGTAAAAGAGTTTGATACTTGTAGTGTGAGAGTAGAAGATATGATTCGGTGGAAAATTGGTGTGGTTAGTGTCCGTCAATCCTCCATTAGAGATCTCCAAAATCGGAGTATAAAAGTGTGGAGTCAATCATTTCACTTTCTACAGATACTGAGATGTGAAATCTGAGGAAAATTTTTTGTTCTGTTTTTATGCAGATACCATGGATTCCCATGTATTTTTGGACGCTGAATCGATCCCCGATCGAATTTTCCCCCGAACTCGCCTCCCTGAGGAGCTACGGGATAATTTACCCGGATTCCATTTTCCCTGTCAGAGGTTGGAGATGGGGGTTGTGACTATGGATCGTCGCGGAGCGAGGTGGCCCGAGATTTCCCACACCACGACTTCTCCCTGGTCAGGGATGAAAGTTGGTGGACTGTCGATGAATCCATGAGTCAGGTAATTCTGCCGTGATAAGATTTCCCTTGGATAGAAATAATATTCTAAAATGAGGAGTTATTTCTCGCAAAATATACCCATTATCTATGCTTCAACTCCTCAGAAAGTCAATTAATTCTCTTATTTATGACTCGATGATAACGTTTCATCTCTCTTCAGTTAGAGGACCGAGTAGTAAAGTTCAAGCAATTCCTTCTCTCTCGCCCGGAAACACACATCGCCGTCGTCTCCCACGGTCGATTCCTGACCAAGTTCATGGGAGTGGAGGAGTTCTGTGTGTTCTGGAACTGTGATTGTAGGCGGGTGGAGGTGGATGAGGCAGGTGGTGTCAAGGAGGTGTCGCTCATCAGAGTTGAGGAGCCGTGGGAGGGGGTGTCAAGTACATTTGATCAGTCGGCGTAGGTTATTTGTTATTATTCCTGTGTATATTGTGTACTGTTTCGTCGTATTTTCCGTTACATAGGAAGAAATATGAATCAGACTCTATAGCACCAATGAAGACCCTACATGCTACAGTGAGTTATGTGTTTGGAGCTGTTGCTCAATATGTGCCTCTTGTTTAGTTGACACAATTCAGAAAGTATGCCATCCTGTTTACAGTAAGTATGCCATCTGGAAATGCCCCTGTCACTGTGAGAATGCCACATTTCGCATTCCAGTTGCAGTTCTCTTATCGTAGGTTGGGCATTTCAACGTCGGTTTTACTGTATAGTAGGCTAAAGATGAACTGTGTGAATACAGTTTTTCACCAATTATAAACAGTGTTTATTTTATCAGCATTTTTAGAATTAGTTATAATGTGAGCCTCAAAATATTTCTATTTGAGTTTATTTCGTT
>CAMPET010000586.1:0-11537 GCA_946803715.1 Beroe ovata
CATGGGTATAGAGCATGGGTATAGAGCATGGGTATAGAGCATGGGTATAGACACTAGAGCAAGGGAAATATGTGCGTGATTTCATGTTGATCACACAGTATGTAGTTTTGATCACACACTCAAACATTCCCTCACTCTACCCTATCACTGATCTACGTTAACAAATGTTAAGTGTATGTCAAATATCTCGAACTACACCCTGAACTCTTCGTGAAGATACTAACAAAGTAACGAAACATCATCTAATTCTATAACCAAAATAATATTGTGTAAAAAAATCCAAATTGTATTTTCTATCATGGATATTTCCAAGTGGACCTCACTAACTTTCTCTCTCACCTAGGGCATGTCCCAGCTCGTGCATTATGGTCCCCGTATCATCCTGACAGTTGTGTCCTATTGTCACATTCTGTCGTCCTCCTCTCATACCAACATGGGACGAGCAAACCCTGTGCGCAATGGAGACATGAGACACGCGTGCAGGACACACGAACCCTGTGCGCAATGGAGACATGAGACACACGTGCAGTACACACGTGGAAGACACGACAAATGTGTCTCGCGTTCAATCTTAGACATTGTGTCCAGGCGAGTTCACAGCTGCTAAATTAATTGGGCAAAGGTAAAATTGAGGGAAAAATACACAAAGTTTGCATTTTATCCAATTGTAGTTTCTTTGTCAAATTGTTAATGTTTCATGATCATGAATTTATTCCCTCTACCTAAATGCGTAATATCTGACACATCTGATTACATTTAACCGAGAATAGATCTATCAATCTAAACACGTCTTGTACCTGCCAGGTACGAAGTTGAGATAGTTGGGTTCCGAACTCCTGGGAACAAAGAGGATACAGGTTCCCTGGTTCCACTCTTTCATTGCCATCTTCACTGAGAGCACGGACGCGTAGTCATCTGCCAACATAGAGGTGAGAATTGTTATGCTAGGGGTGGGGGGGNCCCCCCCCCCCCCCCCCCCCCCCCCCCCCCCCCCCCCCCCCCCCCCCCCCCCCCCCCCCCCCCCACTAGGGCGACTTTTGTCCCGCCCTGTACTTGGCCTAAAGTACAGGGCCAAGTACAGGGCGTGCCGTGCCAAATGCAATATCGGATAAATAAAAACTAATTGTATGGAGTGTGTGAAATCATAGCAGAATGGATTTACCCATATCCACATGAACATAGGGGACAGTGTAGATGACAGATCCAGGGTTGACATTATCACTTGTCTTGTATATCCACGTGTAACTTGGGGTGGTTGATCTCTTCTGTACACTGCTACTCACAGTGTCACCTGCCACAGTGCCGCCTGTCACAATGTCAGCTGTCACGGTGTCAGCTGTGTCTGCAGTGCTGTAGTACCAGTCTAACGTGGTATCCCATATGATATCCCCTTCCAGTAAACCACCTGAAATTGTGGATAACAGTACGGAATACCCAACTTGGCTGATATGGACAACTATAAGTAGTCAATATTGACTCGTCATCTCATCAGAAGGTCATGACAACATTATGACTCGAGTAGGGGGCAAGTAGAGGGTCGGCTGTTACTTCTATACGAACAGAACAGTACTTCTATACGAACTGGAATAGGAAGAAACATCACACAAGATAGTGTGATTCTTCCACTCTCTCGCCAATATACCTGCTGTGGGTGCTGCTGTGGGTGCTGCTGTGGGTGCTGCGGAGGAGATATACAGGGCTGTCACCACCACCAACCAGATACCTGTAGTCTTGCTGCCCGCGACCTGAACAATGGGAAATGAGAGAGTTGCAACTTTGACCACAGTTTGAACTCTCAAATTGTGATGTTTTCCGTTTCTTCATGGCGCCAAAATTGAACAAAAGTTGTGCGAATGGGACACTTTGTCACCAACACGTATGCTCATTTTTGTAGAAAGAAACCCACCATATTATGACCAGTGCACTGAAGGGAAGGATAAGGGAAAGAATGCAAGGACGAATGAATGGATTATAGCCGTGGCTACTGGCTGCTGCGATGACCCCCACAACCCACACACACCACGTGACACTTGACATGACACCATGCACCACTTACCATAGACCTCACTAAACTGGTGCACCTGGCTAGCTTGTCAGTGAGTACCATGCTTCGTGCCCAATGGGGGCCCTGTACCACCGTCACGTGACCAGTGGTACTCGAGTATGTGGACTACACGTGACTGGAGTTATGTAGGATTTAGTGTGCATATGTTACGTTTAGTGCACTTTAATATGACGTCATGATGAGTTATGCTGCTGCCACCAGAGCCACGCATTGTTATGTGGAGAGGAGATGGGATCAGAGAGTGGCAGAGATGGAGCTTGTCCTGGATATATCCAAAATGTGTTGGGAGTGGACCGTTACTATGAGTGAGCTACCAAAGTACCAATCTCGCTATTGTTCAGCTCAATCGGTATCCGATGGGAGATTCCAGTGCCAAATTGTGCCACGTCGAGATCAGCCCGTGGCACTGTGTTGGGTGCTCACAACTGTTCAATGTATCAGGATATTATCCAGGAATCGGCCCCACTAAGTAGTAACTTACTACTATATAGTAAGCATGAAGCAGTCGTGATATATGTGGTCCTGTCCCTTATTGCCCTGTCTACTTTCGAATCTGATGATATTTACAATTCATGTCAAAGCATGTCATTCATTGAATTAGAAAAGTTCTAGAAAGCCCACTAGGAAACTGTCCTCCAATATATTCAGTAGTTTACTACGGAAACATCTGAAGTCATGTCAATTCAAATTAGTATAAAACTTATTAATTTACTTAACCTAACTCTGTTATCATTTTAAGAATTGATTCCATAGAAATCCTATTTTATAACTCCACAGATTTGAAAGTAGCCCCAAACTCCCTCCCTCTCTCTGTCTGATGACTTAATTCTCAGTCATGCAGTTTCTTTCTGGACTACAGGTGTCACGTGAGAGAAAGAAACAACTGTGACACACGCTCTGTGTTTTGCATTAATCAGTAATCATCGTTTATCTGGACCCCTAATTTAGTTGTTGTTTAGCAAAAGTCCGGGTTACAATCCCATTGAACTATTGTAATTAATGAGCTAATTAATTGTAACATTTGTTTTCCATACCCCCAACAATTATAATCCAGCTTTATCCCATTGACCCGGGCGGTCACTGGTGAACTATAACAAACACTCTATTATTGTGATTCATGACCAATGTCCCACGTTATTTCCTGTCCTATTATTCTAGTGATGTGCCTAATCAGTGCTAATCGCATGAGATTCATGGACCCATCGTGTCACAGTGCAATTGGGGCACACGTCTTACAATGACATTTTCCGTTATCTATTTCTCTAGAATCCCCAAATTAACTGAAATACCTGTCATTCTACTGATAACGATATGGCCATGATCAAGTAATACTGTGTTCTCTTATCTGCGGCTGATCTAATCTCCTCGGCCATCGCGCTTATCTTGTTTCAGTAGATAACTATATCATGGGTACAGCTGCTCATGCAGTCATTTCTTTCATGCAATTGTTGCAGGTTGCTATGGTATTCCTCATAGTATCTTAGCGGATTTCGGGCTAAGATTATTTGAAATTAGATATCAGCTCCTTCAATTCAGAACAAAAAGTGACACACCCATTGGCCACACACACACACACACACACACACACACANTGAGTTCCCAGCTGCTCTCACTCACAAATTCCTAGAAATTTGTGAAAACCGCATACCTGTTCGGTCTGTTAAGTCTGGGAGACCCAGAATCATCAATGGTATCCGACGCAGGAAGAGAAAACTAAGAGGAAAACTTAATGCTCTCCGTGCGAGTTCTTCCGCCTCACCTGCCTCTATACTAGCCACTGAACGGCAACTCGCTATCACGGAATTTGAACTTGGTGAATCTCTCAACAGTATCAGAGAAACGAGGGAAAAATCCATGGTCAAATCCATCAAATCTAACCCTAAGGCGTTTTTCGGCTTTGCCAAACGGATGAGGAAGCTCATTTCAGAGATTGGCCTCCTCTTCGATGATCAGGGCAACGCTAAGTCTGACCCTCTTGCCATGGCAAACCTCCTGCAAGACAAGTTCACTGAGTCCTTTTCCGATCCAAACGCCCAGGGTATAAGCAACACTGTTTCACCACCCACCATAACGTCTCCCTTCCCTGAGCTCCTCGAATCTGACATCAGGAGTGACCTCATTTCCGCCCTGAACGAGCTCAATCCCTCCTCTGGCCCTGGTCCCGACGGGGTGCCAGCAGTGTTCCTACAGCAGTGCAGTGACGAAGTTGCTGACCCTCTCACCCTTCTCTGGAGGGAGTCGCTAGAAATTCGGAAGGTCCCGGATTTCTACAAGCGAACCACCATCATCCCTCTCCACAAGAAGGGCCCAACTTCCGACCCTGCTAACTACCGTCCCATCTCCATGACCTCTCACATCATGAAATCGTTTGAGCGGGTCATGAGAAATCACTTTGTGAGTTTCCTTGAGCAAAACAAGATTCTCTTGGACAACCAACACGGTTTCCGAGCTGGCCGTAGTTGCTTAATTCAGCTTCTCAGTCACATCGATGACGTCATTCAGGGACTCCTACAGGACTCGTCCATAAATACGATCTTCTTGGACTTTTCCCGTGCCTTTGACAGAGTCGATCACCAACCCCTGCTCTCCAAAATGACGTCAAACGGTTTCCTCACTCAGATCACCGATTGGGTTGCGTCCTTCCTCACTGCGGTCGAAGTCAATCTGTTTCCGTCCAAGGGACCCTTTCCCGCACTGCCACTATCCTAAACGGGGTCCCCCAAGGTACCGTCTTGGCCACTATCCTGTTCCTGATATTTGTGAACGAGCTCGAAGACGTCATGACTCACTCAATAATTCGCTTTTTTGCAGACGACATGCGTCTCTCTAAGCTCATCAAGTCCACTGAGGATATTCAGCTTCTCCAGTCCGACCTGTCTGCAGCGATATCATGGGACAGACGAAACAACCTCCTACTACACGATAAGAAGTTCAAACTTATCATTACTGAACCGAACATCACTCCTCTACTTCTAGCCCACATGAAGGAGCTCCCCGAGACAAGCAGTCTCCGATCTTACGTGATTCCCTCAGGGCAACTCGAAAAGTCGACCTGCGTGAGAGATCTCGGTACCATCGTGTCCAATGACTTGTCCTGGTCCAGCCAAATAGCCACGATTGCCGCTCAGGGTCGCAACATGGCCAACTGGGCGCTGAGTGTCTTCAGCTCGAGGGATCGTACCACGATACTCACTCTGTAAAAGGCTCTAGCTGGGCTCTCACCTATAATATGCTTCATCGGTGATATCCATCTTATAGAAGGAGTCCAGCGTTCCTGTATCGCCCGTATCCAGGGCTCTGGTGACAAACCTCGGTGAAAAATCCTCCACGGTCTGCCCCTAACTTCACAGATTTGTCGTTCCGTCCCCCTGGCAGACTCGGGGTTAAGGCCATTGTCCCACCTATTCCTGAAACCAGAGGTCGCCGGGCTAAGTCTCTTTTCGAACATAGCTTTGTTGCACGAGCACCCCGTCTCTGGAACACACTGCCGGCAGTAGTAACTACTGCATTTCAGCTTTCCGTTTTCAAAACCGCATTGCAAAAACACCTTGATACGATCCCTGATCGTCTCCGATTGCGGGTTACGGTGTCGAACACAACAACAGTCTCCTCAACTACGGTGGTGCCGCTCAAGGGATGGCCAGCTAGTCTCACTACGAATCTACCACAAGTAACACAAGTAACACAAGTAAGTAACAAACACGGGCAAACAGACACACCCACACACACACACCCCCACACTCATACACACACCCCACACACATTAACACGCACTGTATGATGGTCGGATCAGGAATGGTTTAACACTCTTTATAACAGCCTCTCTTCCTCCTATCACATATTTGTGATAAAACCATTCTCTCTAGTTAGAGAGATAGTGAGAGAGAGATAGTGAGAGAGAGAGAGAGTGAGAGAGTGAAAGAGTATGGCCCCCTCAATTGCGGAATATTGAGGATAAAGCCTGTCTTCAGGACTCTACACTCCGCTATGGTTAGCTATGGCCATGGGCGTGTGTGTGTGTTGGTGAGGCAATGAGTGTGGGAAGAGAAGCCCACCTTTCCGCCAATATGTGGGTTGAAACTGTAAAACATTGATGTGAAAACTGTTTCTGCGAATCATGCCTCACTTGAGACTCACTCACGAAATAGGGGAATAGAGAGGGAAGTGGAGTGTTTATGCAGTGACTACAGGAGGGAGAGAGGAGAGGAGAGGAGAGAGAGAGAGAGAGAGAGAGGTCTCGTGATGAGAGAAAGCGATGTGTGGCTGCCTCAACTTTCCACTGTGAGAAACAGAAAACGTCCTTCATTAAGCATAGAATGATTGCTTTACTTTTAGCACTTTTTCGGTCCATTTATTATTTGTTTTTCACTCCATCATGCGTTCAAGCGATTTTGTGTGTGTTTGTGTTTGTGTGTGTGTGTGTGTGNAACGCTCCTCTTAGCAACGCTCCTCTTAGCAACGCTCCTCTTAGCAACGCTCCTCTTAGCAACGCTCCTCTTAGCAACGCTCCTCTTAGCAACGCTCCTCTTAGCAACGCTCCTCTTAGCAACGCTCCTCTTAGCAACGCTCCTCTTAGCAACGCTCCTCTTAGCAACGCTCCTCTTAGCAACGCTCCTCTTAGCAACGCTCCTCTTAGCAACGCTCCTCTTAGCAACGCTCCTCTTAGCAACGCTCCTCTTAGCAACGCTCCTCTTAGCAACGCTCCTCTTAGCAACGCTCCTCTTAGCAACGCTCCTCTTAGCAACGCTCCTCTTAGCAACGCTCCTCTTAGCAACGCTCCTCTTAGCAACGCTCCTCTTAGCAACGCTCCTCTTAGCAACGCTCCTCTTAGCAACGCTCCTCTTAGCAACGCTCCTCTTAGCAACGCTCCTCTTAGCAACGCTCCTCTTAGCAACGCTCCTCTTAGCAACGCTCCTCTTAGCAACGCTCCTCTTAGCAACGCTCCTCTTAGCAACGCTCCTCTTAGCAACGCTCCTCTTAGCAACGCTCCTCTTAGCAACGCTCCTCTTAGCAACGCTCCTCTTAGCAACGCTCCTCTTAGCAACGCTCCTCTTAGCAACGCTCCTCTTAGCAACGCTCCTCTTAGCAACGCTCCTCTTAGCAACGCTCCTCTTAGCAACGCTCCTCTTAGCAACGCTCCTCTTAGCAACGCTCCTCTTAGCAACGCTCCTCTTAGCAACGCTCCTCTTAGCAACGCTCCTCTTAGCAACGCTCCTCTTAGCAACGCTCCTCTTAGCAACGCTCCTCTTAGCAACGCTCCTCTTAGCAACGCTCCTCTTAGCAACGCTCCTCTTAGCAACGCTCCTCTTAGCAACGCTCCTCTTAGCAACGCTCCTCTTAGCAACGCTCCTCTTAGCAACGCTCCTCTTAGCAACGCTCCTCTTAGCAACGCTCCTCTTAGCAACGCTCCTCTTAGCAACGCTCCTCTTAGCAACGCTCCTCTTAGCAACGCTCCTCTTAGCAACGCTCCTCTTAGCAACGCTCCTCTTAGCAACGCTCCTCTTAGCAACGCTCCTCTTAGCAACGCTCCTCTTAGCAACGCTCCTCTTAGCAACGCTCCTCTTAGCAACGCTCCTCTTAGCAACGCTCCTCTTAGCAACGCTCCTCTTAGCAACGCTCCTCTTAGCAACGCTCCTCTTAGCAACGCTCCTCTTAGCAACGCTCCTCTTAGCAACGCTCCTCTTAGCAACGCTCCTCTTAGCAACGCTCCTCTTAGCAACGCTCCTCTTAGCAACGCTCCTCTTAGCAACGCTCCTCTTAGCAACGCTCCTCTTAGCAACGCTCCTCTTAGCAACGCTCCTCTTAGCAACGCTCCTCTTAGCAACGCTCCTCTTAGCAACGCTCCTCTTAGCAACGCTCCTCTTAGCAACGCTCCTCTTAGCAACGCTCCTCTTAGCAACGCTCCTCTTAGCAACGCTCCTCTTAGCAACGCTCCTCTTAGCAACGCTCCTCTTAGCAACGCTCCTCTTAGCAACGCTCCTCTTAGCAACGCTCCTCTTAGCAACGCTCCTCTTAGCAACGCTCCTCTTAGCAACGCTCCTCTTAGCAACGCTCCTCTTAGCAACGCTCCTCTTAGCAACGCTCCTCTTAGCAACGCTCCTCTTAGCAACGCTCCTCTTAGCAACGCTCCTCTTAGCAACGCTCCTCTTAGCAACGCTCCTCTTAGCAACGCTCCTCTTAGCAACGCTCCTCTTAGCAACGCTCCTCTTAGCAACGCTCCTCTTAGCAACGCTCCTCTTAGCAACGCTCCTCTTAGCAACGCTCCTCTTAGCAACGCTCCTCTTAGCAACGCTCCTCTTAGCAACGCTCCTCTTAGCAACGCTCCTCTTAGCAACGCTCCTCTTAGCAACGCTCCTCTTAGCAACGCTCCTCTTAGCAACGCTCCTCTTAGCAACGCTCCTCTTAGCAACGCTCCTCTTAGCAACGCTCCTCTTAGCAACGCTCCTCTTAGCAACGCTCCTCTTAGCAACGCTCCTCTTAGCAACGCTCCTCTTAGCAACGCTCCTCTTAGCAACGCTCCTCTTAGCAACGCTCCTCTTAGCAACGCTCCTCTTAGCAACGCTCCTCTTAGCAACGCTCCTCTTAGC
This sequence comes from Beroe ovata, assembly GCA_946803715.1. NCBI lineage: Eukaryota > Metazoa > Ctenophora > Nuda > Beroida > Beroidae > Beroe > Beroe ovata. The sequence continues at coordinate 8,653 of CAMPET010000586.1, forward strand.
AACGCTCCTCTTAGCAACGCTCCTCTTAGCAACGCTCCTCTTAGCAACGCTCCTCTTAGCAACGCTCCTCTTAGCAACGCTCCTCTTAGCAACGCTCCTCTTAGCAACGCTCCTCTTAGCAACGCTCCTCTTAGCAACGCTCCTCTTAGCAACGCTCCTCTTAGCAACGCTCCTCTTAGCAACGCTCCTCTTAGCAACGCTCCTCTTAGCAACGCTCCTCTTAGCAACGCTCCTCTTAGCAACGCTCCTCTTAGCAACGCTCCTCTTAGCAACGCTCCTCTTAGCAACGCTCCTCTTAGCAACGCTCCTCTTAGCAACGCTCCTCTTAGCAACGCTCCTCTTAGCAACGCTCCTCTTAGCAACGCTCCTCTTAGCAACGCTCCTCTTAGCAACGCTCCTCTTAGCAACGCTCCTCTTAGCAACGCTCCTCTTAGCAACGCTCCTCTTAGCAACGCTCCTCTTAGCAACGCTCCTCTTAGCAACGCTCCTCTTAGCAACGCTCCTCTTAGCAACGCTCCTCTTAGCAACGCTCCTCTTAGCAACGCTCCTCTTAGCAACGCTCCTCTTAGCAACGCTCCTCTTAGCAACGCTCCTCTTAGCAACGCTCCTCTTAGCAACGCTCCTCTTAGCAACGCTCCTCTTAGCAACGCTCCTCTTAGCAACGCTCCTCTTAGCAACGCTCCTCTTAGCAACGCTCCTCTTAGCAACGCTCCTCTTAGCAACGCTCCTCTTAGCAACGCTCCTCTTAGCAACGCTCCTCTTAGCAACGCTCCTCTTAGCAACGCTCCTCTTAGCAACGCTCCTCTTAGCAACGCTCCTCTTAGCAACGCTCCTCTTAGCAACGCTCCTCTTAGCAACGCTCCTCTTAGCAACGCTCCTCTTAGCAACGCTCCTCTTAGCAACGCTCCTCTTAGCAACGCTCCTCTTAGCAACGCTCCTCTTAGCAACGCTCCTCTTAGCAACGCTCCTCTTAGCAACGCTCCTCTTAGCAACGCTCCTCTTAGCAACGCTCCTCTTAGCAACGCTCCTCTTAGCAACGCTCCTCTTAGCAACGCTCCTCTTAGCAACGCTCCTCTTAGCAACGCTCCTCTTAGCAACGCTCCTCTTAGCAACGCTCCTCTTAGCAACGCTCCTCTTAGCAACGCTCCTCTTAGCAACGCTCCTCTTAGCAACGCTCCTCTTAGCAACGCTCCTCTTAGCAACGCTCCTCTTAGCAACGCTCCTCTTAGCAACGCTCCTCTTAGCAACGCTCCTCTTAGCAACGCTCCTCTTAGCAACGCTCCTCTTAGCAACGCTCCTCTTAGCAACGCTCCTCTTAGCAACGCTCCTCTTAGCAACGCTCCTCTTAGCAACGCTCCTCTTAGCAACGCTCCTCTTAGCAACGCTCCTCTTAGCAACGCTCCTCTTAGCAACGCTCCTCTTAGCAACGCTCCTCTTAGCAACGCTCCTCTTAGCAACGCTCCTCTTAGCAACGCTCCTCTTAGCAACGCTCCTCTTAGCAACGCTCCTCTTAGCAACGCTCCTCTTAGCAACGCTCCTCTTAGCAACGCTCCTCTTAGCAACGCTCCTCTTAGCAACGCTCCTCTTAGCAACGCTCCTCTTAGCAACGCTCCTCTTAGCAACGCTCCTCTTAGCAACGCTCCTCTTAGCAACGCTCCTCTTAGCAACGCTCCTCTTAGCAACGCTCCTCTTAGCAACGCTCCTCTTAGCAACGCTCCTCTTAGCAACGCTCCTCTTAGCAACGCTCCTCTTAGCAACGCTCCTCTTAGCAACGCTCCTCTTAGCAACGCTCCTCTTAGCAACGCTCCTCTTAGCAACGCTCCTCTTAGCAACGCTCCTCTTAGCAACGCTCCTCTTAGCAACGCTCCTCTTAGCAACGCTCCTCTTAGCAACGCTCCTCTTAGCAACGCTCCTCTTAGCAACGCTCCTCTTAGCAACGCTCTTCATAGCAACAACCCTGTCAGCACCAGTTCCGAGTTGTCGTCACCCAGCAACCAAGATGAAGCTGACCAGGGAGAAAGAGAGAAACTGCAGACCCTACTGCAGCTTGTCCACAGGCTCCTATTGGGTAGGCGATACTGCGATTCATGTTCCTTTCAGCTGTCGTGGAGTTATTCTCATTTCTGATCCATGGCATATTTTTAGTGATTTCGATTTTTTACAGTTTTAATCTTTCAGAAGATCGTCAGTCCATCAACACTGTACTCTTGATGAACATCTTGAACAAGTTCTTGAACACTATTTCCCTCTCAGGAGCCATGAACACTGTAAACAATCCCATTCTAAACACCCCTACTCTAAACACTCCCACTCTAAACACTTCCACTCTAAACACTCCCATTCTAAACACTTCCACTCTAAGACCACTTGGTAAGCGCAGTANCCGATTGGAATGTTTGTGCCCAGGACGCTTAAAACAACTCAGCTCGCAAACGAGAAACATCGTTCATGACGTTTGACACCACTTAAGAATTTCCAATGCCCATTGTCCATGTTGACAACATACTCATACAAATTCCCCTTTTGTGCCCTTTTGAGCCCCATATTGTGCCTGTTTTTGCCCCCTTTGCGGGAAGAGTTCAAATCAAGGTGCATAATAGGTCTTGCTAGTAGTTATAGTACTAACATAGGTCATAGTACCTACTTATTAATTCTCTGCCTGTCGTAGAGTGATGCCTGAGTGATGCGTTTAAACTATCTAGGTGTCACATGTAACGTTCCATCTGGCCTGTGGGGTAACAAGAAGCAACTGACCGCCCAAGAAGCGATGTATTCACAGGACATCAGCTCTGTTCGTGTTCACGTCGAAATGATAATTGGGTGATTAGCAGAATTATATCTTTGATCCTTTAATATCACGTGACACGTGGTTTTGCGAGTTTATA
>CAMPET010000587.1:3631-14732 GCA_946803715.1 Beroe ovata
AAGATCTAAACTTGCTGGACAAACCCAGGGGGAAAAAGATGTGCGTTCAGCACATGTGAGGGCTAAGCTTGCCACAGAAAGTCAAGAGGACAGAGACCGGCGTTTAGCGAAACAAAGATCTAAACTTGCTGGACAAACCCAGGGAGAAAAAGATAAGCGTTCAGCACATGTGAGGGCTCAACGTGCCACAGAAAGTCAGGAGGAACAAGACAAACGTAATGCAAGGCGGAGAGCTAAGTGGGCAGATAATCAACAGATGAAGGATAAGCGGAACGAAAGACGGAGACAGATCAGGCAGGCAAAAAAGAACATGGTTGATCCTACCAGCAGTTCTGGCCACTATTCAAAAACCAAACGTGCTTATTCCCCAGAAAACTGTTCTTTCCACAACATCGATATGAATCCTACCAACTACCCTCAATCCCTTGCCCAGAGATCTTCTCCAAAGGGACCCTCCAACTATACTGTGCCCACACAAGAACCCTGTTCTCAGTCTTCAAAGCCTCATCAGAAACCAAGTTCGTCACCTGGTCCGGAAAGCACTACTCGTAAGAAAGTTGAACAGGTTATATCCCAATTTCATAAGCTCACGTCGTCCTATCCCGAGTTCCCGTGTTCTATTTGTGAAAAACTGTTCTTCCGCCACGGTGTAGTTCAATTCAAGGATTCCTTAGATTTCAAGTTAAAGTTACCATCTGATAGTACTCCCTGGATTTGTAAGAGGTGTCACAGTTACAGGAAGGGCAAGAAGATCTGTCCTGTCGATTTCAAGGAAATGCTCCTTACAACTGGTAGTTTGCCGTCCAACTTGGTCCCCAACCCTACTGAGTCGCGTTTGATTTCACAGTGTATCCCGTTCATGAAGATAGTCTCTCTCCCCGCTGGGGGTCAGAGTGGTATTAGAGGTCCTGTCGTTAATGTCCCAATAGAGCCAGATAAAACGTGTTTACAGCTTCCACGTCAATTGAAGGACTCGGGTATTATAGGTGTTCAGATTAAACGGAACGTTAATTATAAGTCGGTTGTCATGTCAGATATTGTTAATCCTGATAAATGCCTGAAGATTTTAGTGTGGTTGAAATATCATAATCCACTGTATAAGAACGTAATCTTGACCAAGGACTTTATCAAGGAACATTATGATTCTGACAAACATTTTTTTGATAGTTCCATGAAGGATGATCCCGTTGTCGTTGCTATGTCAATACTAGATCTGGTACTAGCTAACGTTACGAACGAGGGCACGTATATGGATCTTCCGTTTGAAACATGTATTCAAAAGTCCGATCCGTCGGAAAATATAAATGATGGAAAAATACCGTTCATGGACTTCGCACCTGGCCAGGACAGTAAACCAATACCTTTCTTAGGCAATCCCAGATCTGAGCCACTGTCCTTTCCTGATTTGTTTCCCCTAGGTAGTGGTCATTTTCACGATGAGGATAGAGAGAAGTTGATGAAATGTAAAGCCATCCCTAAATTGTCCCTTAAAGATTACGCTGAGAGTAGGCTGTTTTCTAAACATCGCAAATTTGCCCAGAATCCCGAGTACATCTTTTATATACAGAATTGGATTGAACGCACCGAAATAATTAATTCTATCACAACTCATTTGAGAAAGGGTGCCAAAACTATAGATGGTCAAATTGTTACTGCTGGTCTTTTACGAGCTTATCAGTGTAACATGGACCAATTGTACAGTACGATAGAGGCTTTTAAATTCATGAAGAATATGAAAGGTACCCCTGCCTATTTACAGAGGATTAAGAACGACGCTATTGCTATGGTCAATCAGTTAGGTAGCTTCACTTGGTTCCTTACATTCTCATTTAATGATCTCGTGTACTCAATCCCTGCTATATTAAAACTCATGGGCCAAGAACCCACAGAGGAATTGCTAGCTGACATTAGTTGGTTTAGAAAGCATGAACTCATTAAGATGGATCCCGTTGTGTCGGTTAGGATGTTTGACCTGTACGTTAGAAAGATACTCAGTTTCCTCCTAGTAGATCAGGCTGTTATGGGTACTGCTGAGGCGTACATGGGGCGTGATGAGTTTGGTGGTCGTGGTTCTCCTCATCTACATATGCTTTTAAAGGTATTAGGTGCGCCAAAGGTCGGTGAAAGCCCAATAGAGGAGGTTACAACTTTTATTGACAAGTACGTAACAACTCGCATGCCCTCCCCCGAGGACGAACCAGAACTGCACAAGTTGGTACAACTTCAGAAACACTCTCACACAAAGACGTGCAGCAAAGGTGGAAAAGACGTGTGCCGTTTCGGATACCCAAAACCGATCTCCAAAGAAACCGTCATAACACTCAAAGAAGCTGGCTCTGATAACGGTAAGAAAGCCCCATCAGCACGCTCAAAGGATGTCATCTACAAACGTGAACCTGGTTGTGAGAACATCAACACCTACAATGAAACTCTGCTACGCTGCGTGAGGTCCAACATTGATGTACAATTCTGTGTCAGTGACTGGGACGTCGTTAACTACATCATCTCCTACGCCACCAAGAATGAGAAGGAGGTTTGCGACGCTCTCAGGGACGTCATCAAGAACATCGACCAACCAGCTAATAGAAATTCAAAGGAGGTATTACGTAAGCTAGGTAACACTTTTTTAAACTCTAGGTCTGTCTCTATACAGGAAGCCATTTTCAGGTGTTTACCCCAGCTAAGTTTGTCCCATTTTAAACCTTCCGTTCTATTCATTTCCTCGGATATGCCAGGTGATAGGCATGGAATGGTCAAGCCCAGGAAGCACCTTCAGGAACTACCTGACGAATCAAAGGATGTCTTCCACACCTCTCTTCTGGATCGTTACTTACAGCGCCCTGAATCACTGAGAGACATATGTTACGCTGAGTTCGCCTCCCTATACGTGCGTTTGGATAGACCAGTTACATCCAGGAACCAGCACAAGGTGATTACTCTGAAGAACAATATGGGTAAAATGATCCGTAGAGAACAACCTCAAATCGTTAGGAGCCATAAAAAGTCACGCTCCAAAGAACCAGAGAAGTATTACTACTCCAAGCTATGCTTGTACTTCCCCTGGCGTAGCGAAGATGACCTGATAGGACAACATCCATGCTACCAAGACTCCTTTTCCGCTAACTTCGACAAACTTGACGCCAACATGAAGAAGTTTGAGCGAATAGACGATGAAACCATGGATCAAATGATTGAGGAGATTCGCCAGGAAATCCAGGATTCCATGCAGGACAATCTTAAAAAGGAGGATATTTTACCAGATCGTCATCTTTTTACCCATCCCTTTGAAGGTATTAATATTAATCAGGAGGAAGATAAGGATAACTTTAATGTCACTTACAAGGAGCCGACTATTACTGATGATGAATACAATAGAATGGTCAACTCTTTAAATGAAAAGCAGAAGTCTTTCTTTACCATTGTTGACCACCATTCCACATTAGTGTCACAAGGTAAAACGGTCAACCAGCTGCTTCATTTTATAAGCGGTGCTGGTGGTGTTGGCAAGAGTTTTCTCATCAAATGTCTACGTCACTGCATCTCTCGCAAGTTTGAGGACTCAATATTAAAACCCCGTGTTGCTGTATCAGCAAGTACTGGAGTCGCCGCTGCGCTGATAGACGGCCAAACAGTCCATCAACTTTTACAGCTCGACTGCCAGGAAGGAGGAAGGATTAAAGCCAAGCCGCTTGGTCCCAAGAAGAAGGTACAAATGCGGAAATTATTTGAATCTATCAGGTATATTATAATAGATGAGGTTTCCATGGTAGGTAACACTAACTTAAATCAGGTCAACACACGTCTTAACGAAATATTTGGCTTTACGGACTCTACAATCTTCGGGGGAATTCACGTCATTTTTAGTGGAGATCTTCACCAAATACCTGCAGTCCAACAGACGATGGTTTTTGAACCCAAAGGAATGGCCGCTCTCGGACCTAATATCTGGAAGGATAACGTCACATTCACTGAGCTAACAGAAATTGTCCGCACAAAAGGTGACAGTGAGTTTACCGAGCTCTGTCATCGTCTAAGAGTCGGTGAACACACTCAACAAGATGTGGATCTACTTTCAACCAGGAGTGTAACAACACAGCCATCTCCTATTGATATAATGGACTGCATGGTTATCTACCCCACCAACAGGCAATGTGATCAACACAATCAGGAATGTATCAACGAGCTCTGCAAGACTACCACTATTACGTCTATCACAGCCGTCGACAGGTTTTCAAACGAGTCGTTCAGCAAAACTGGTATACCAGGAGAGGTGGTGTATGACAAGATGTCTAAAAAAGCTACTGACTACACATCAGATGATGTCAATAAAACTGCCAGACTACCAACAACAGTCACACTTGGCCCTGGTGCTAGAGTTATGGTACGTGTTAACATCGACACACCGGACAAGATCGTCAACGGTGTCACGGGTACAGTCCATAGTGTTCAACTCAAATCTACAGTTCAGCCTACCATCGACAAGCTGACTGCCCGTGAAATCAAACAGATCAACATCACATTTGACGATCCGAACGTGGGCAGGTCGATAAAACACAGCTGCGACAAGTACTGCAAAAAAGCCTGTGTAAAGCTGGGAACTGTACCAATCAAGCCAGTAGAAAAAGAATTCCTTTCAAAAAAAAACAACAAGACATGGCTAAAACGATACCAGTTCCCATTGGTCTTGTCTTGGGCGTGCACCGTACACAAGGTTCAGGGTTTGACACTAGGCAAGGCATACGTTTTTCTAGCAGGAGCTTCTAAAGGTCACTCATGGCAACCTGGAATGGCTTATACAGCTATCTCTAGATTAACGTCACTTAAAGGCCTTCACTTTATCTCCCTCGACCCAAAGCAAATTAGGATATCAAAGAAGGTTATTGAGGAATATAGTCGTTTAAGGTTAGTGCCTAGGTTTTCTGTTTTACCCCCTAATAATCCCCCTGATTCTCCCTCCCCCTATTATGTCTTCACTCCCACCCCGGGTCCAGATCAGCCCCTACCCAACCCAACTGTTGTTACTAGCCCAATAACAGGTTTTTACGTCCCAAAACATTCCCGGAAAGACTGCGCCAATAGCAAAGACTCAGGAGTTTCTTCAAACATGCTGGAAGAAAATAAAAGTGTTCCAGCCTATTTCTCTGACCGGATAAAGTCACCACTACCCGACAGCAAGAAGCAGTCAAAGAATCCACTCAAGCGGGATCTCTCTTCGTCTCCACTTCTTCAGGAGGCGGTTAAACACTTTAAATCATGTTCCTCACCCTGTTCTCCCCTTTTAACATCCCTTATTAGAAAAGAAAAACGTCCGTTTTCTCGATCTCCTTCCTCTGGTACAGGTTCTCCTCTTTCCAAACTTCTAAAGGTTTACAGGTCTCCATTCAGCTCACCACCCTCTGGCACGTACTCGTCAGACATTCCGGTTATTGTTCAGCCCATTACACTACCTCCAGTTGACTGTAATTCTAGATACGTAGGCCGTGCTCATGTTGTAGACTTTATGTCTCACCCTCAGTCTGCTGCCACCGCTGCTGAGCTCCAATCACTTGGTTTTGATGTAAATACCTCATTTGCTAACATTCAGGTAGGTCCAAGTTGTGGTTATATTTCGGCACGAGTTATATCAAAGTTAAACAGCTTAATCTTAGATGGTTACAGTTGGTTTGATGCGGCCGTTTCTGATTGTAATTATTTTGGTCCAACGTCTTGGTCAAACGATATATGTGCTATGGGCAATGATGCTCTAGATATTCCAGGTAAGAGTCCTGTATTTTTAACCGAGACAAATGTTTTAGATCTTATACCCACGTATTCCGCTCGTTTTCACTGTCGCTTACTACAAAGTAGGGATGAATATTTCATGAATGTTGAGCCACCTCATAGTAAGTCATCCTTCCATAGTAGATTGTTACACCTGTGGGATAAGTTTGTGTCTTATGGCCATATTTTAGGTCCTAGTTGTTTCATTGTGAATACGCATGACGGTCAGGGTTTTCATTGGTATACTGTAGTTCTGGAATTGAACAGTTTGTCTATTATTCGTGAGTCTTAGCTCTGTTTCCTTTTTTTCATATAGTATAGTTATTGTTTATTGGTCACTCGCCCACTATCGGTTACATGCTTACCTAAACTTGCAGCTTCAACCACAATTGCCTCATCTTATGACCAATTTACATTTACCCTTACTAACATTGTCCCATTTAGATCTTTCCGGCACCAAACCAGTGCTGCCCAATATGTGACACTCCTCCTCTGTTAACGTGGATAACCAGACGGCAACCCTGTATCGATTGTCAACTCGTTATTCCGGTAACCATTTGTACCAACTTTCGCATACTCAAAAGTCTGCTTCGCCTTGTATAACACTATTCAAACGTATTTTGTAACATCAAACATGGTTCATTTCATATTCATGACTAATAATTGCTTACATCGATACATTTTATCCAGGGACTCGGGGATGCAGATGTCAGCTATTCCTTGTATTATGCACCACTCCTATGGTCTACATGTACCGTATGGACTACAACGTTAACTCCTCTAATCTACTGCTAATGAGCTTTCAACCTCAGTAAATCTTTCGGACTCTGTGGCGGTACCAATAGACTCTTAGCGCTTGCATATTCATATATCATTGTAGCCTCTAGTAGCAGTTACAATACCGTTCACGCGTCGTTCCAAAGTGTTATCATAGAAACCACTCCGCACGCAATTGCATGCGCGCAATCACAAAGTAAAATTTTCAACTGAATGAACAATTTTATGAAATGCGCGGCGTCGAAGATTGGCCGTTGAAATTAGGTGTACTTCACTAAAAAAGTATTCTTAAATTATCTAATTAAAATTCCTTTTACCTCCGAACATCGATGGGTTATGTAATTTATGATCGGCCTTGTAGTTGTACATTGTAGTTGTACATTGTAATTGTAGGGTTTTTCCTTACCGTCGGCGCCGCGCCGCGCAATTGTCCTTCCGCCCAATAAAATCCCGCCAACAAGTACAAGGGTAAGGTGAAATCCTACAATGCAATTAATGAACGGCGCGGACATGAATTCCACGACGGTGAATTCAATTCAAAATGAATTCATTGCAATCTCATTCTCACGTTCGCGTTAATTGCTTTGTTTAAGTTAAGTTTTAACCGGGCAGGGCTTAAAGTTAACACTTAACTGCAAAGTTCAAAAACTTAATTTCCTTTTTGAATTACTCGTAGCACTTGCATTTTTTGTTGTTCATTGGCAATGCGGCCCAATTACAAATTAAATTTAGCCAGACCTTAGAATTCAAGAATTAACACTTTAACCCGATTGCTTTCGAAGGCTGGGTGGAAATATAACGCCCGCGTGACAGGAATAACGGGCGTAATTCTTGTTTATATTTAACCTTATAACTTCTCAATTCAGCTGTCCAGTGAGCTGCTGGATGAAGTCAAGGACAAGTTGCGGAGGTCTGTGCCTCTGGTGAGAAGAGTGCTGACAGAGCAAGTCTTTGAACCAACACATCACGGGACATCCCCGTTCATGCTCTATGCAGATGCTGACTGGCCGTATCTAGGTAACGTTTTAGAAATTCCTGAAATTCTCGTTCCATGTCTCATTAAGTCGATCAAAATGATAAGAAAGATTTCAAAAAATGGTTCACCACTGCTTGACCTAAAATCAACTTTATTTTACAGAGTTTCTCAAGGAATAAGATGCACGGGGACGGATGTGACTCATAAGAAAGCAGCAGGAGTGAAAAAGGCAGTACAGAAACGTCTTACACAGTGAATATAAGCAAGTGTTGAAAAACAGGGCGTTTTGTAAGGTAAAACAGTTGACTTTTATTTCGCGAAACCAACGCATTTACACACACAAGCAAAGAAAAATTGGGCTCAGTGCTCTAGATTTAAATAGATTTGTGTTAAATCATGGTATCAAAACTTTGCCATATGGACAATATATGATCAAAAATTTGATTGAGTGAGTCATGCTTTGGTGGTCGAGAACATGCTCATTATACGTTATCACAGTGATTTATTTGATTATGCCCCCACTGACTCATATGAAATTTATGATCGAAATCTCGTTCGATTTGTTCCATCAATGAATTTAATCTGCTCTCATGATAAGTCTAATTCCTACCGTTGANAGCTGTCCAGCGAGCTGCTGGTTGAGGTCAAGGACAAGTTGCGGAGGTCTGTGCCTCTGGTCAGAAGAGTGCTGACAGAGCAAGTGTTCGAACCAACACATGATCACGAGACATCGCCGTTCATGCTCTACACAGATGCTGACTGGCCGTATCTAGGTAACGTTTTAGAAATTCCTAAAATTCTTGTTCCATATCCCATAAAGACGATCAAAATGATGATAAGAAAGATTTCCGAAAATGGTTCACCACTGCTTGACCTAAAATCAACTTTATTTTGCAGAGTTTGTCAAGGAATAAGATACGCGGAGGATGGGTGACTNGTCATAGAACCCACTGAGCTGGTAGTTGAACTTTACCTTGCATCCCTTCCTCACAGCGGGCATGTGGGGGGAGGAGATGCTTGCCTTGTTGTTCGGTCCGTTATACCCCCTCACTATCATGTAGTGACCTGAGGGAAAGTTATTGGAGATGCTTGCTACAACTGTGACAGATGAGAGTTTTGGGCTGCTTATACAGCAATAGAGAAAGATAAACTGATCATCACAATATTATGTGAACCACCCACCAGTCTCATTGCTGAAGGTGGTATCAGTGGCTGGTCCATTAGCCCCGATAATGAACCCACTGGGCGGGTGCTCCCTGACCCACTCATAGTTACTCGGGTCGGGACTCCACCCACACTGGTTCTTCTCGAAGTCACACGCCGCGCACAGCACTTCATCACTTCCGTCAGCACAGTCGGGGCGCAGGTTACACACCTCACTCCTTGGTATACACTGCGGTACTCCGCACTCAAACTCGGATGCGGAACACAGCGGTTTCGCTGCGGGAAAGGGAGTTGAGAAAACGAGTAGTGGCATGTTACGATAACCGTACACCCGGCAATTCGTTGTTTGGCTGCACACCCCGTGTTACAGTGCACACCTCGTGTTATAGTGCACAACCCGTAGTATAGTGCACACCTCGTGTTATAGTGCACAACCCGTACTATAGTGCACACCCCGTGTTATAGNAAATCAACTTTATTTTGCAGAGTTTGTCAAGGAATAAGATACGTGGAGGATGGGTGGCTGAGGGACTCTGTCATGCCGAGGGACTCACACGAGCATGGTGTGCGTGTGTTTCGACCCAGGGACTTATATAATTTATTAGCAAACATGTTCATGGGTATACCGTACTTGACTTCTATATTTTCGTAACAACCAAATGGCCATTATTGTCTTACTCTTTGTGCATGGTGAATGATGTTTCATGTTGCTTAATTCATATACATAGCATATAATCTTAGACACAGTATATAATCAACACTTAGACGAGAATATTCCCTAGCAATAGCATGGACTGCGAGATTTCAAGAAAACTTGTCAACATCCTGTGTATTGGTAATATGAAACATCGAGAAATCAACTATTATATCTTCGAAAATGGGGCGAAACCCCCACTTCTCTTCCCATCCAAAACACTACTTCAAAACCTGACGCCCGTGAGTAATGATGGTGTAATATGTATGTCATCGGTTGAAATGATCAAATAGTGACATCATGACACATACATAGCGCTCCACTTTCACAGCAATATTTTCAGGATCAGCATTATGATGTGATTGTGGAAAAGGATGGACAGTCACGAATCCTATTTTATGAAGTAAGTTTGACTCTGCACTATCAATCTTAACAGTAACCATATCACGAATCTTGATTAAATGAACTCCTTGTTTCCAAACTCATAGCTAAAAAAGAGGGTAAGCTGTTGTGTTTCAGAGAGCAGAGGGAAAGCAAGCAGTGAGGAAAGTGGAGGTAACGCGGGGGAAAAAGAAAGCAGGATCTCGTGAGACGGAAACCCGTCGTGTGGTGCCACAGGTACAGTATAATGCAAGTCACATGAATCTTGAATCATTTGATGAAAGATGGGATTTGAACTCACAGTTAACTCAAATTTACCTGAAACTTCAACAGAAGAAGAAGAAGAGGGTGTTCATAGACAGTGAGCCGGAAGAAAGTGTNTCCACTCCGATACCACCGTACCACTTATCGGATAGTGTACCCACTATCTTCACTCGCCAGAGGTTGCTATTGGAGAGTGGGGTGGTGCTCCTCGTCCAATCGGTTGTGTTGGCCGTGTTGTTCAGAAGCTGTACTTCCGTTCCCTGAGAATCGTGGTAGAACACCCTGGGCGGAGAGGAGAGTGAGCATGGGGGATATGACTTCTGGATACAGGAAATTCATGTGACTGTAGCAGGGGTTATATTCTCAGTGTGGAGAATGGGGAGTGCATGTTATAGGCAAGTTAATACTACTTGGCGTGGGATGATGCAGACTGCACAATGATTGTGCAGTGGTTGAGTGATTGAGTGATTGTGCGGGTGTGGTTGTGCACTGGAGCAGTGGATTTGATAGGGTGTACGTTGAGAGACTTACTGTATTTGAGCGTCCTGGGTGTAGTAGAAGAGCTGTAGGACACAGTTGGAGGTGTCAGATGACATCCATGGTCCGACAATGATACTCTCCTCTCCTGCCTGGGACGGTCCCCAATTCTCGTGGAATAGGAAGTGCCCGTCCTGTGTTCCTATTGGGGGAGAAGAAGTTAGTGGTGGTGGTGGGATGCGGTGAGGAGACGGGTGGGAGGGAGGAGCAAACTGATAAGAGTTATCATCCCGTTGTTGAAATACAATGAGATATCAGCCGATGTTGCTCGTTGAGCATTGCTCGTCTGATGTTGCTCATCAGGTGTACCTAACATCTCGGACCTTCCCCATTCATGCTGTGTGAGGATGCCGACTGGCCATATCTAGGTAATGTCTTAGAAATTCCCGTTCGATCTCGCAGAAAGACGTTCAAAATGTTTTAGAAAGATTTCCAAAAATGATTCATCACTGCTTGACCTAAAATCAACTTTGCAGAGTTCCTCAAGGAATGAGATCAACACCCCCCAGTATGGACGACTCGTGACTGAGGACGGGTGACTGAGGAAC
>CAMPET010000592.1:0-14347 GCA_946803715.1 Beroe ovata
TAATCGTCGTTTCCGTGATGTTCCCTGACGAAACAGGTTTATTTGAGTTGAAGAAGAAGTCAAGTATACACTCTGACGTATTTGATTTTGAGTAGAGTGTACACTCACTCTACGAGACAGTCATTATGTGGCATGTGCTTGATCAATTATCATATTTGAATATTAAAACCACGCCCCAGTCATGAAGCGTGAAGGTGTCTATAGATTAGATTCGACAGCATCACAATTTTCACGGCACAGTGCATTCATATTGAGCAACACAAAGCCACGCCCCGGTCCAACATCATATCACAGTAACTTGTTCCCGCGCTGCGTGACCCAAATAATCCGCTCCATGGTTTTTACGACTCTTCCGATCACCGAGTAAAATAAGCAGATAAGGGTGCGCGCAACGTGTGCACATAGCAACTATTACCGTGATGGAAAGAGACAAGTTGGTGTCTGATGTTGTCTCCTCATCTGGTACTGACTCCTGAACCCCGTTGTCAATAGCAATAGATTCCGAGGTTCTGTTCTGAGATGACGTACTGTCATCCATTGCATCGTAGAAATCATCGTCCTCTTCGTCGCTGTCGAATATCCCAACCACGCCTTCTCCCGGGGGCCGGTCTGAGGAAAGTGGGAGTTAGAGACAATGACAGAGGAGAGAAGAAGGGGTCCGAAGAGAGGAGCTGTAGTTGTTCATAGTTGTATCAGGTACAATGTAAAATGTACATCACTGTCAGTGAGAGAGGGCGAAGAGGGTTGGGGTGGACTGTGCATGGCTGTGGTCGTGTGTTTATACTTACCAGTGGCGACGACCTTATGTTGGTGGACCTGTAGTGGTGACCTCTCATTTGTCACTACACTCACGTTTATCTCTCCAGGCGCCATGATAACAAACTAATGACAACAAACGTAGAGATTCGCACAGGTAAAACACACCGAAAATGGTCATCTCTGACAGGAAACAGCAGGCCAAGCTATTTCTTGTCAGCAAACTGTCGATGATAGATAATATGGTAACAAGAGTTACTCTGCACTGGCTCGGTCTTGTCAGGATGAGAAAAAGAATTGATGGAATAATATTATGTGGATAACCATATATTGTACAATGTACATTCAGTTGAATGTCAACGAACGTGTACAGGGTGCTACTATATCAGGCAACTAAAACATTGGGAGGCATTCATCACGGAGCGCCTACAACTAAAACCTATCCATACTAAGCTAGGTGTCAACAAAACATTCCAATGGAAAACTTATAAAACCTATTCGATATTCTTCTAGCAACATTAACGAAATATACCAGAATATCAAAATTTCTCTGCTTTTGGTTACAGAAAACTCAAAAGGAACAGCGCCCTGGCGCAACCAAAATATAAATTCATAACTTTAGAGATTATCAATTATTATAAAAGTAAGAATCTAACCAGCTAACCTTCGCAATGTGAACCCCCCTTAAACCTACCAAACGATTAAATATGACGTCAACTAATAAATACTGCTTATAATAATCCTAGACACATAACTATCAACTAGCCACAGTATAATATCAATATGTGATGCAGGCTCACGGCATGTGTGCGTATTCTGTATAAGTAGGCGTGGTCATTGCACGTCGCGACTCATTATATAGGATAGAGTGTGTGGATACCCACAAAGTGTTGACCTCAGCATCTACTCAAGCATTGGTACAGCTGCATGTGTGCAGGGTAACTGTACATATCGTACATTGTGAAATGTGTTGTATACACGAAAATGTACATTTTGTACAAATAGAGATAACACACGAGGTCACACTTCAGATAACGGCAGTTGAGAGTGCACAAGATCTTCGGATACAATAGAAGATCTACTGAACTTCCATCAAGGGGACTAGACTCCGTCAGGGTGTCCTTATCAAGGAAAAGAATGAAGTTTATCCTAAGGACTGGCGGATACAAATTCATAGATGAGTTTAAATAATGCCAATTTGTGATCGGATAAACGATTAAACCTCTGTCGGATAATTTGAGTGTCACATATCTTGTTTAAAACCGCGAGTGTGTGAAATTAGACCTGACGAGAAGAAGTCGTGCAGTTGATAACAGTGAGAATCTCCGATAGGTACCCCAACCTATATAGATGTGTTGCCTGCGCATCCGTTTTTCACAGACATGGCGGTTACATCAGTATCCCTTTTGACAGCAACACAAGAACAATAGACCACATACGTATGTCCTTATGGCTTGGCTGTTCTTTCCCCTATTTCCCACTTATCTTCTAGCGGCTTAAATCGAATATCCAGTTTTCTTGAAGACACGAGGGAAACGCACAGGATGACAGAATAAGAGATAAAAAGAAGGCCGGGTCATATGACGAATTCTATAAACTTCCCCGGTCACATTTTAACATCCTAGGTTCGCGGTGTCTTGTTTCATGATATGACTGTTATACGAACAGATAGTCAGAAAAAATAGACTGATGGTGGGAATATGAGCACGTATGATCCTACCTGAGGCTAGGTCTGATAGATTCCGCTTGCTCTTTGTCATGGCTTTCTCCAGGCTAATATGCTGTCTCGCGAGACTCTCGACCGTCTCCTCAAGTCTCTCTCGCTGTTCATTGGCAACTTGCCATTCCTTTTCGTGGTGTGCGGCAAACGTAACAAACACGCTACACGCCTGAGTGTTGTATTATGACTACAGAGAGAGTTGATACTTCATTACGTCATAATGCCACATAGGATTATAGGAACTGGACAGGGAAAAGTATGCTGATTGTCATGGATGACAGTCAGCTATAACTCAGTGTCTTAGGGTGAAATACAAACCTTGATCATGCTACTTGATGCTACTCTAAACTCGGCGGTTTTCTTGATGAGCTGAGCTATGATAGGATCCTTGGTCAGACTCTTCAACTTTGCACTATCCTCAATCTGTGATATCGCCTGCAGGGACAACAACGTGTGATACACAGTAGTTACACACAGCTATACCAGTATACACAGCTATACGCAGCTATACCAGTATACACAGTACCAGTATACACAGTACTGACTACAGTGTGGTATACACAGCTCATTTTACTGTTCATAAGAGCACAAATAACTAATAACAAATAAATAATAAGAGCCACAAAATAACTCTCAGGTTTCTTCAATGAAAATACCCAATGGCCTGATCATCAGAGCAGGGGAATGGGGCGCAGTGTCATCAGTGGTGCAAATCCAGGGGGGATGGGGGGATATATCCCCCCCAATAATTTGGTGCCATCCCCTCCAATAATTCCAAATATCATCCCCTCCAAAATTCCAACCATCTCTACCATCAGGATATGCTAAATTCCGCCGTGTTTGCATAGACACCTTATTCTCTTATTGAAATGATACACTACTGCTCTCATCATTGAACACAGATCATTATTTGTCATAAGCCATCATGCTTTCATGGGTCCAGTGACCACTTGCCAGTTCTGATAGAGAAGGGAGTGTGGCAGGGTGTCAAGTTGCCAAAGCAACCTCATTACTGTATGGACTCTGAGCAATGCATATATGGATAAACAAGGCCGTCAATACCCGCCGGGCCCGCCCCCAAAACTCCCTGAGTCCGTCGTCCGAACGCCCAAGTGGACAAAGCAGCTAAGCTCACGGCACTCCTCTGAAGACTGAAACAAGGAAATTGGTACAGTGCAAAACATCTGTCATCTTTAATCTTTTCCAAAGCTAACCACTTGCGCTACAGGCTAATCACATTTTCACCTCTAAACCTACTGTAGATTGTAGACCTACTGTGTTGCTACTAAAGTTGGTACTAGTATATTCTAGTTTTTGATCGTTCTCTCACATTTTCAAACGTTGGAATTGTGATCGCTCGGTAGAAATTTTGCCCATTATGATTTAAATTTCGCGGCACTGGTCAATGCCATTTTCCCCAAAGTCTTTGTGCTACTCTTATGATATGTCCCATGAGTTCGACTTCATGTGAACGGTCATTTTCGATCATAACTCAATTATCTAATTAACAATTTTTACTACCATCCCCCCCAATTTTTGAAAAAGTCAAAAATATGCCCCTGAGAACGAATTATACCCCCCAATGAAAAACACGGATTTGCACCACTGAGTGTCATGACGTATGAGACACTGGTGTCAACGCATTGCTACGTCAGAGTCATGCAGTGGTGTCAGCGAGTTATGACGAATAAGTCCCCCATTCGTCAGAGGGGCCTGTCATGGCATACAACATACTGGTGTCANACTGTAATAAGTCAGTAGAACAAGGATGTACAACAGCCAGTGGCTTGTCACTCTGTCTGGTACTGTAGTGGTACACTCCATGCTGTGCTTTAGCACGTGACAGTAGCCGTACCATCACGTTACCAGGGCAACAGCAACAAGATCCCATCATGTATATCGCGTGTACTAGAGAGAGAGTACAATATACATTGGAGTGTAAAATATATTCACATTATACACCTTGTACACTGTACAGTGTACTACAAGATGTATAATATTAGATATTGTATATGTATTGTACACTCTAATGTATATTGTATAAAATACTCTGTCTCTACCATATACATTGTACAGTGTAAAGTGAAGGAGAGGCAAAGGAAGAGAAAACACAATAGTCTCGGATAGACTGATCAGAAACTGTTAAGATCGCTGCAGCTGTGAAGTATGCGAAAAGGAGCTCTCCAGTGAAAGAGGGCGCTGTCCCCCCGCTGTCGAGAGGATGTCAAAACCCATTGTCAACAGCTATGTACAGGAGTCAACAACATGTCATTATCATAGCTATCTGACGTTTCCATTGTGTTTTATGTGATGATGAAGTAGTAGGTATATTCCTGTGTTACGATCTACTCTTAGGTATACAATGTAATGAAGTTGCACATTACGCAATTATATACGCAGTAGGGACCTAAACAGTGGTAGTGCGTCTAATGTAGGTAAAGGTTCGTATGACAAAAACTCGTGATATCAGAAGTTATACGGAAATTTCAACGCTGAAACAAGTTCAACTCCATGGATAAGGCTGATATTAAGCAGGAAAAGTAATACAAGCGACAAAATAGGTATAGCGATCAGCTAATTTATTCTTATAAATTGCTGCAGCAGCATAATCACGGGTATGTTGGGGTATGTTGCTATCGGGCGGATTCAGGAGGTCATCCATACTCTTGAAACAAACGTGGAGTCGAGTCAATCTATACGACACCTTCTGGCAGCATGGCATCTAACATGGCATCTAACATGGCATCTAACATGGCATAACCATATGAAAATGAGATTTAAGATGTGTGGTACGTGTAAGGTGAAGTACTATGGATTATAGGAGAGGAGAAACTTGTCGTGTAGGTTACAGTAGGTGCGATGGGTCGCTGAGGAATGATGAAGAATATAAAAGGACATCTGTTCAGATAATGTACACTGTACAACATTCCATACTGTACAGTGTACACTTAACAGTGTACACCTGTTCATAGGGCTACGTGATCAAGAGTGCTGTGGCTATAGCTGGTAGTTACTCACTCATCAGACCAGGAAATGGTAGAAATTTGGAACGTGGCACTGTGGTTGCGTAGCAACGGGTAGGTGATTGGAAGATGCACACATCTGGCTCACACGCCTATGATTTTAATGTTGCGGTTCATATAGTTGACTATAACTCATTTCAACATTATTCATGAAATAGGAGTGGTCTGCTACCACTTACCATGCTCGAATAACCCTAGTAGTAGTGGTAGCACTTCCCCTCGATATGACCACGTGATGACGACTTTTCAAGATGACAAAACTTACTGATCGGCACCAGTCGAACTAGTTGCTCATCCAGGATCACGAAGGTGTAATCACAGATCGGATCACATGGTGATCGTGGTGCTGCTGTTGATGACGTCACAGAGGACAACCTCTGCTTTGACTTCCGTTTCACCCTGCCCACAGATCTTCGGAACCGGGCGAACCTCGTCATTGTGGATGATCGGGTGCCGAGATTCAGAGGGGGAATGCGACTGGACATAACACAGTAAAGAAAAGTGTGTGTGAGAGAAGGAAACTGAGTACTAGGTACCGTCACCAGGCTCACAGATATAGGGTTACATTGATGTACTAGTGTGGTGATAAGAGATGCGCGCGCAGTCATGATTTATGAGGAGTCATGTGAATGTGGAAGTGTCAATTTCATGTCTCCAGGGCCACAGTATAATTGTCGAGGGCCACAGCTATCAGACAAATTAAGGTTGAGAATGGGATAGAAGGGTATTATCGATGAGAACAACGTACAAGCACACAGGTGGGTGTCGTCGATATAGTGAGACAAGGGAACATGGGGACATACCTAGGTAGAGAGCACACATCATCCCGTGTGTCACACAATCGCTCAAATGCTACATTCCTTATAACACAAACATGGCTTCATCGGTGATAAATCCATTTGCCGAATAATTGGCCATCAGGGAACCATCATTCATCAACATATACATCCCTACAGCTAGTTACATACGATGTACACTGTTGTACAGCGTGGTATGTACATTGTACATTGTACAATGTACAATGTACATCACTTCATAATCCATCACCCGCCATATGCCGTGTACCTCGTTCTCGCATCTTGTTAGCCCGGTCCTTGGCCAACTCGAGTGCTGTTATCCAGCGCTGTCTGTCCACCTCACAGCGGGCCCGTAAGTGGAAAACCTGAGGGTGAGGGGTGAGTGTAGAAAAGAGAGATTGTACACTGTACAGTGCACATGAACATGATGAAGAGAAACATGAATATCCGTGCGAATGCCGGTATGTGATAGTGGTGAAAAGAATAATAGCGCACATAATCTGACACAGATTTTCGCGACCCACATACCTGTGCACCGCCGTTGCTGATGACAAAGTTACAACTGTCCTCACTCTCAAGGGAAGCTCCAGCCAGGTTTATCGTTCCTCTGCAGGTATGAGCCATCTCTGCCTGAGACCTGGGAAGAGAGGGAGATGTCAATGAAATAAAATGAAAAGGGGTGAACGTGAAATTGTGAAACTTAGAGTTGAGATACGAGAATTCTTGCATACAACCAAGAATTGACGCAATTTCCCAAATCACCCTTGTTGTATCCCCTAATCCCTATCACAGTTGTAGTAAGTAATCATTGTCACATACCACCAGTGCCTGCATCCAGTTTTTCCCGGTTGCTGGAGCAACACATCGATATCCCCAACAACAACCTCATCAACTGTGAAATCGGACGCACAATCCGAGAACACGTCTTCCTCTGCCGAGTGCGTCTGTGCCAATACTACACCATCGCTACCTACAGCAGATGTACACGTGTTCTGTGTAGCGGACTGTTGGGACTCCACAGAGCTCGATTGAAATGAGGTACTTGCATCGGAACTCGTAGTGGAGTACATGGGAGTAGATTGGTTGGAATACGGTGTCATGTACGTAGTGGTGTCAAGCGATTTGGCTGCCGATGAGTTACTACGCGAAGGAGGAACTGGGTGCTGACTGAACGATGTAATACTGGAAATGGCAGAGGGAGTTCGACAGGGTCCACTAGACGATTCCCCGTCTGAGCCCGGTCCGGTAGTGTGACAAGATGACGAACTGCAGGGGATGTCAGGAGATGCTGCACTGACAAACCCTGAGGAAGAGGAGGTTGCATAGTAGCTGGATGATGAAGGAGAGAAGAGGTTGGTGTAACTTCCAGCATCAAATTCGCCGCTTGACACCAGTCCACTGCTTGACACCATTTCTTCGTCTGACACTACTCCAGTGCCTGACATCACTTCGCCGCTTGACACCACTTTATCGCTTGACTCCATCCCACTGTTTGACACCACTTTACTGCTTGACACCACTTCACCGCTTGACACCAATACATCGTCACACAGCACCTAGAACCTAGACAACGAAAAACTTCAANTGATATAAATCGACAATATATCAAGTTTCATAACAATCGGATAAAAGGAAACGGAGTTATTAATAGTCGAAGTTCGGCGAGTTTGGAAAAACATATGTATAGGGTCTGGCAAGCGTCGCAGCTTTCGCGCGTTACATAAACGCACAAAGCTCACCGAGTCGGCCCTTCGGGCCGCCTCGGTGAGCGAGCTCGCAAAAAGGGCCCTTCGGGCCCTTTTTGCTCGCACGTGTAACATTACCTACAGATGCCGCGAGGGGCTTGCCAGCCCCTTGATTTTTGAAATCATATAGATCAGAAATTGAGCAATGAATCTAGATAAATCTGTTAAAATCCATAAAGATTTTGAATACTTTTAACGTAAACGTTACATAATATTGTGTGCAGAAATATATATAAGTCGCTCACTCTCGACAGTTCTCAAAACAGATTATTTATCCTACTCAATAGACTATTCAGTAAATAAAAAATGAGTGTTTAATTTTGAGAGAGGTCCTGTCAATTGGTTTGTTTCGGAAAAATGAAATCGTAAATATTGTTAGTTCTAAGTGAGAAATAACGATGATTATGTTACAAATTTAAAACAAGTCAATTATGTATGAGCATTGAGCAATGAGCATGCACTAATCGCAATCTCTGTTGATAGAACCCCATAATTTCAAGCATTGAATTTTTCTGTACTTAAATAATAGTTAAACTAGACAAATCAGTAGGTGCGGGTAATACTTCGTATTAATTATAAATGACCAAAATGTTTGTTGTTCTCAAACTACAGCTATCTACATTCTACAGGATAGATATATGACGTCATAATGTACATAATGTACAATACATCGAGAGTCAGTATACACTATACATAATTGTACACAAAATGAATGTTACTTTTCGTAATAGGTATAATTTGTCCACGTTTAACCAGATTTCGTCCATCACTTCGTCTCACGCGCGCGCACGTGGATATGCACGCGCACGCGCACGTGCAGAGTGAATGAACAAGATCTGGAAACGTTTTTTCCTCTCTCTTCCTTCCTCCTCCCTATTCCTCGACAGGGATTCTCTCAGCACCTCCACCGAAACACTTGTTCTTGCAGAGACAGTCGCAGGACGAGCTGATTGTGCTCAGCAGCTTGCCAAAGTTGGTGGTTTGGGCCTCAATCACCGTACCTGAGGTGGGCAGGTTATTAGCGTTCAGAGCGGGGACAGGTATTTCTTAGTTCTGTTTATAATCAGGGAAATCTAACGAGTAACGTTGGTGAATCATTACAGTGAGCGTTTAGGTACTATACATCATAGTATGCACTATCGCTCAGACACAGACACAAACACACACAGACACAAACAGACACAGACACACACACACAGACACACACAGACACACACACTCACCGAGGGAGATAAGTCCAAGGATGATGAAGCAGATGAAAATGATGTGGAAATCAGTGGAGTTCGTTTCAGGGTACAGATCTGAAACGATGATGAATATCTCCGATAATTGGATAATGATTGGAACCAATTACAGACTCATGTCAACTGTCGATTAATGTATGTAAAACGCCAAAGCAGATCTCCATTTCTCAATAGTCGCATTATTCCAAATATGGAATAAATACCTCCGAATCCGATGGTCGTGAAGGAGATGAAGGTGAAGTAGACCGAGTCAGAGAACGACCAGTTTTCCATGTACGTGAGGTAACCTGCGATAGAGATACGTGTGTCACGATACATGTGTCACGATCAATCACAGGAATCACAAGTTTTGTTCACCATCACACCATCACCATTTGTCATTGATAAATTCGTAGCTCTCAATATTTTCTACTCGTTCACCACCAACAGCGAGATTTAGTTCTAACTCTCGATTCCCACACAATATCATGTCTGCGCCTGAACCTCACCGCTTGTTAGTGTACTATGTATTACACAGGCTTCATCTGTCAAACAGCAGTCGATGGCCGCTGTACATAAGAAAGCCGGGATACTTCAATATAAATACGTTCCAGTAACGATAAAACACTGTTCAGTTGTAAACGAACAGAAACGAGTGGGTAAACAACCGAGGGAGTTATGTAAAATCGCTATCAGGTAGTTATGTCGTTAGTGGTAGGACTATTCATCGGTCATGCAAATAAGTTTTCAGGAGAAATAAGTCCGTGCGTGTGTATGTAATATGTCTGTGTGTGTCTGTGTGTGTGTCTGTGTCTCAAAAATGGGGTGTGGTATATATAAAGAGAGAAGTGTGGTAATATAAAGAGAGCCTGGACCTGTAAGGCCCACAAGAGGATGGGGTGTGGTATGTTGTGGTTTAAATAAAAATCTTGATCGACCATCCATCTCCACAGTACATTGACAGTTGACACTTTTCCAAACCGGAAAAACGGTGTCCAAACTTTACTCCAAGTCGAAAACACACACAAACTCACAAAATATCACAGAGAACTGGATGTGTTGACTACAAATAATGTGATGACACTTTTCGTTGGCACTCTACAGTGATGAAGCGGTGTACACAGTAATGAAGCTTTGTGATAATGCATAACGGGTATATTGTATTCTGACGGATGTGAAGCAAGAGAACGAATGATTTTGTTACAATGTTACCACCTACCACACACACAGCCACACAGACACACACCGCACTCAGAAACTGTGTTAGAACGTGTGTCTGTATGTGTGTGTGTGTGTGTGTCTACTGTCTGCAGTGTGTCACACACATACAGACATACAGACACACACACACACACACGTTCTAACACAAGAGAAAGTGGCAAGAAAGAGACGAGCAGTTAGGCACAACTCTAAGAATTGCTCTCACGCAATGACCTTCCTCCTCCCTCAGTATACGACACTGTTGTATTTGTAAATTGAGAGAGCAGGCTTGTGTGTGTGTGTGTGTGTCTGTGTGTGTGTCTGTGTGTCTGTGTGTGTATGTCTGTATGTGTGTCTGTGTGTGTGAGCTTGCACAGGGTTTGCATAGTAATATGAGTTACACAATATGGGGGTGCAGCTGCTTATTATAGCTATAAGCTATCATCCACATAGCTACAAGCACAATAGTACTGGATGAATACATAATATCATTTAGTGTCACTGTGAGCAGGAATCATAGGTGCTGCGCGCGTGCAAACACACGTGTCGCACGCTGAATTGAAAAACCAGAAGGCATTCGTTATGGAAATGAGGAAAAAAGCGGTAAAGAACCATAAACCAATAAAACGGCCGAAAATTTCGCAGCTTAACCATACCCCGTGATTCGTTACCAATACCCCGTGATCCGTTACCAATACCCCGTGATTCGTTACCAATACCCCGTGACTCGTTACCAATACCCCGTGACTCGTTACCAATACCCCGTGACAACCCTGCTGTGACTGTACCTGTAGTAAGAGAGGAGTCCGTCGTTGAGTACGAACCACCGTTGTCTGTACCCCTTGATGTAGTTAGTCCACTTCAGTAACCATCCCCTGTACTCTGCAGTGTCTGAACCAGGAGAGTCACCACTTGCACTACTCATGCCTGGTAACGGGAAGTAACGGGTTACCATGGTAACAGTACAAAGCGAATAGTGACAATCAACGTGATAGTTTTATTGGCAGAAATACATATTTCAATATTTGATTCGTGTAGGTAGCGCGCAAATTTCGGGAAAAGCATTTCCTTGTGTTTGTTAGCGGTGGCCAAAAAACAGATAAGAATTTGCCAAACTTGTCAACAGAGCAGTACCATATTTTAGTGAAATTATTGACCGAATTGTACTGATATCTCCGTGCATATTGTACATTGCAATGTATATTTTACATTGTACAATTCATTTCATATACAATGTACACTGTCAGTGTACATTGTATGATCATTGTACAGTCACAGTGTACACTAAATATTCTCCACACAGAATCTTCTGATTTGAGAGATACATCAACAGATCAACAAGTCAATCGGTGGGAGCACTTGTTCACCAGGAAATCTCTCTCTTACAAATCTCTCTCTTACAAACTCATAAGCTGAAATTCTCGAATTACATCAAGATCCATGTTGCCAAACTACACAATTATAAAAGTCGACGAAAACAATTAACAAGAATATTGCTCGGCTAAATGAGCTGTAACCAAAGATACCTATGGAATATGCGCTTAGTCAATAAAGACACCGTGGTTGTTATAAAGGAGGTGTAAAATAATCCAAAAGCATCAGGAGAATGGTCAGTGGGGATTGGGACCCACTTAGGTAGGTACAATTTACTTAGGTAGGTACAATTTACCTACCCATAACATACAAACGTACAAAAACAGAGTACGTACCCAAAATCTCTTTAAGAGAAGAGATTGCTGGGTAGTGCTCATTACTCAAAACAGTGAGAACAACAACTACACAGTAAGCATGGTGGTCACGACACAATGAAAAACAGAGGGGAGGGGCATAAGATGGGGCATGTATACATGCGTTACCCATATATGACGTGTGACCTGAGAGAGGGGGAGTGGAGGAGAGAGAGATTGGAGTGGGGAAGAGAATTAGAGTGGAGAGGGAATAGAGGAGAGGAGAGGCGAGATTGAAGTGGAGAGGGGAGGAGAGAGAGGAGAGGAGACAGTGGAGTGGAGAGGTGAGATTGGAGTGGAGAGGAGAGGAGAGGACAGAGTAGTGATGGGATAGAGAGGAAAAGAAAAGTGAAGTGTGTGACTAAAAGTATTCTTCACAGAGAAAGAGAGGCATACCAGCTCTGAGCATCTGTTAATTGCAAATTCTCAGATGCTCAGAGCTGGTATGCCGTGTGTCAGGTGTCAGCATTATACAGTGACACTATAAGCCGGTGATGGTGGTGTTCTCAGGTGCTATTGACAGGTGTCAACAAGCCTCACAGAGTTATATAATGTGTTCGGGACAAGGGATTGCGCCACACACATAGTACACAGTACACACACACACACACACACACANACACACAGACACAGACACAGACACAGACACACAGTACACACACACACACACAGTACACACACTCACGGATAATAACTTTTAGTGTATGCACTGATGTGTGTGGTCGCGTTCACACACGCACATAGGATCGATCAAATACACTACTTCACAGACACAAACGTCATACACACAAACACACGTGTATTGTGGTTAGACCCACTTACAAAATTCGTCCAAACAAGGGATAACAACCCTGGCACTTAGAGAGCTAGAGTAATCAAAGTTTAAACATGTGTAGTTACATGCGTCTCCAGGCTTTTATAAAATTGTGTTTGTCCCTAATAGACGATAATGGAAGGACTGAGACAGAAACTTTTCAACACTGGACAGTGGACAGGCCTATGTTACACTGGATCGATAGTGAGGAGTGAACTTTTAGATAACTTAGGATGAGGGACACAGGTTGTTTACCAAATCGGGACCCGTGCTAAATGACATCTGATTCGCGTAATATGGGTACCTAGTTGGTACAGCCATAATCGTGAAGAATGTACATTGTACAATGTAGATTATACACATTACACAGTGTCTAAGAAGTTCAGTGATGGTCCTCGGCCATACACATTACACACCACACACCACACATATTCTATTCACACTACACGGATAGCTATCCACCACAATGCACACCACATTGTACCACTCTACCCGCTGTGTGTGTTTCCAATGTACAGGTAAACCTATGATAATAACTAATGAGGCAACATTAGAGATAATAGTTGCGAAATTCGTCAAGCAGTGCAGGAGTGAATTAACACAGCACATAATCTCACATAATGCAATCACACAATATCACTGAACAAATGTTGTTCCCTGTTCGATTACACTGCACGTCACACTCAAATCAACACAAGATTACGAAAATCAGTACGAGATACAAAAATCAGTACAAAAGCAATCAAAAACTTCAACTGAGCTCTCTCTCTCTCTCCCTCTCTGAAAATGGTTTCATGGAGAACTAGCTGTGTCGTAATACTTTCATACGTGGCCAACACAGCCTTTGTCCGTCGTTCATGTGCTCTGAGATATGGCAGCCGAGCTATCAAAAGAGCAATCAAATTCCTATTTTTAGATCAGACAAATACACACATGAGAAGGAGACGACAGCGAAGGTGGGTATATAACTATCCCCAAATCGGTTCCATTAGGAGTAAACCTCATCCTTCTAACACAGTCAAATATAATTAGGCTTTGTTATGTAGGAATATCCATGTATTTTAGAACAATAACATATTGATGATCTAATTATGACGCATACTATACTTAGTCAACCTATGAGGGCTATCTCGAACAACTGCTTACAATCTTACACTGACAAAATTAACAAATCATTGTGGGGAGGTAGGAGCCACAAACCTCAGAATCATACCTCCCTGAAAATACGTAACGTAAGGCCGGGTACCATAGAATGGTCTGGGAGTACGAAAGTCAAAAGCGGTTACCCAAGTTCAGTAGTGTTGTGTCTGTATGTCTGTGTGTGTGTGTGTGTGTGTGTGTG
>CAMPET010000601.1:1608-13250 GCA_946803715.1 Beroe ovata
AGACAATACAAACAGACAATACAAACAGACAACACACACAGACAACACAAACAGACAACACACACAGACAACACAAACAGACAGCACAAACAGACAACACGAACAGACAACACAAACAGACAACAGATAACGGACGTACCCCGAAGTAGTAGAGGGAATTGTTGGAGATGCTGTAGCGTAGTTTGAACTGGTTAAATTCCCTAAACTCGTCCCAACTTATCGTCAGATTACCGTCCTTATCGAGCCTAGGGAGAAACAGACATCAGTTATACAATTATACATGATTCTGTTGAATTAGTACAATATGCCATATTTTAGGTATGATAGGGTTTTGTGGTTTTCTGAAGAGATAGAGACGCATCTCGGAGTGCATATCTCTCGTGATATTACTTAGGATATGTATGATATTAGAAAAACCGTCAAGTGGACGTGCTATATTCATACTTCCAACTGCGTTGGATATGAGGACGTGAATTTAGAACAGAAGCTACACAAATATCATGTCGTATGTTGTAGGTATGATCACATTCAATGCATTTTTTCCAAACGCTGAATAGATTCCCGGTCGAATTTTGGCCCGATCTCGCTTCCCTGAGGAGCTGTTAGTTAGGTCACTTCTAACCTAGCATCTGTGAAGAAATCTGAATTTTCGTCGATTTCCCGATGAGCTAGATCATTAATCCCTCCGGATATGAATTCTACGTCAAAAATTAGGTCAGAAACATCTATTTCTAGTATACCCTCTGTAAAATATTTTTTTGGTATCGGTGTGTCTCATCGATTTTCGCTTTTTTGTTGTGTTTGCTTCCCACAGGTTTTAAATCGTCATTTGGGCGTGGTTTCACGGCTAGTTGGAACTTCAAATTATCACTAAGAGGGATGATACTCGTAGTGTGAGAGTAGGAGAGATGATTTGGTGGAAAAATAGTGTTGTTAATACCAGTTGAGTCCTCATTTGAGACCCTCGAAATCAAAGCATAAAAGTGTGGAGTCTCTCGTTTCACTTTTATTCGATACTCAGATCAGAAAATCGCAGAAATTTTTTTGTCCCATATTCAAGCAAATACCATGGACTCCCAGGTATTTTTGGACGCTGAATCGATTACCGATCGAATTTCGGCCCTATTTTGCTTCCCTGAGGAGCTGTATATCATTTGACTCAGAACTCCATATCCGAGAAAAAATAAGAATTTTCCCCGATTTCCCAATCAGCTAGCTCTCTTATTCTTTCAGATTCGAATTCTACGTCAAAAATTAGGCCAGAAACACTATATTTCAGCATGTCACGTGCAGAACTGATTTTGGCCTATATGTGTGTCCCATTGATTTTCGCGTTTTTGTAGTGTTTGCTTCCCAGGGGAGAGAAATCGTCATTTGGGCGTAGTTTCACGGCGAGTATGAAGTAAACATGATTGTAATCAGGGTTGATATTTGTAGTGTGAGAGTAGGAGAGATGATTTGGTGGAAAATTAGTGTCGTAAGTGCCGGTAAAGACTTCATTAGAGACCTCCGAAAATGAAGTAGAAAAGTGTGGAGTCATTCACTTCATTTTCTACCGATACTCAGATCAGAATTCGAAGAAATTTTTTTGTCCCACATTCAAGCAAATACCATGGATTCCCAGGTATTTTTGGACGCTGAATCGATTCCCGATCGAATTTCGGCCCTATTTTGCTTCCCTGAGGAGCTGTATATCATTTGACTCAGAACTCCATATCCGAGAAAAAATTAGAATTTTCCCCGATTTCCCAATCAGCTAGCTCTCTAATTCTTCCAGATTCGAATTCTACGTCAAAAATTAGGCCAGAAACACTATATTTCAGCATGTCACGTGCAGAAATAATTTTGGCCTAATTGTGTGTCCCATTGATTTTCGCGTTTTTGTAGTGTTTGCTTCCCAAGGGGGAGAAATCGTCATTTGAGCGTAGTTTCACGGAGAGTATGAACTATACATGATTATAACGAGTGTTGATATTTGTAGTGTGAGAGTAGGAGAGACGATTTGTTGGAAAATTATTGTCGTAAGTGCCGGTAAAAACTTCATTAGAGACCACCGAAAATGAAGTAGAAAAGTGTGGAGTCATTCACTCTATTTTCTACCGATACTCAGATCAGAATTCGAAGAAATTTTTTTGTCCCACATTCAAGCAAATACCATGGATGCCCAGGTATTTTTGGACGCTGAATCGATTCCCGATCGAATTTCGGCCCTATTTTGCTTCCCTGAGGAGCTGTATATCATTTGACTCAGAACTCCA
The DNA here is from genome assembly GCA_946803715.1 of Beroe ovata. Taxonomy (NCBI): domain Eukaryota; kingdom Metazoa; phylum Ctenophora; class Nuda; order Beroida; family Beroidae; genus Beroe; species Beroe ovata. The sequence goes on from CAMPET010000601.1 coordinate 3,867, forward strand.
TATCCGAGAAAAAATTAGAATTTTCCCCGATTTCCCAATCAGCTAGCTCTCTAATTCTTCCAGATTCGAATTCTACGTCAAAAATTAGGCCAGAAACACTATATTTCAGCATGTCACGTGCAGAAATAATTTTGGCCTAATTGTGTGTCCCATTGATTTTCGCGTTTTTGTAGTGTTTGCTTCCCAAGGGGGAGAAATCGTCATTTGAGCGTAGTTTCACGGAGAGTATGAACTATACATGATTATAACGAGTGTTGATATTTGTAGTGTGAGAGTAGGAGAGACGATTTGTTGGAAAATTATTGTCGTAAGTGCCGGTAAAAACTTCATTAGAGACCACCGAAAATGAAGTAGAAAAGTGTGGAGTCATTCACTCTATTTTCTACCGATACTCAGATCAGAATTCGAAGAAATTTTTTTGTCCCACATTCAAGCAAATACCATGGATGCCCAGGTATTTTTGGACGCTGAATCGATTCCCGATCGAATTTCGGCCCTATTTTGCTTCCCTGAGGAGCTGTATATCATTTGACTCAGAACTCCATATCCGAGAAAAAATTAGAATTTTCCCCGATTTCCCAATCAGCTAGCTCTCTAATTCTTCCAGATTCGAATTCTACGTCAAAAATTAGGCCAGAAACACTATATTTCAGCATGTCACGTGCAGAAATAATTTTGGCCTAATTGTGTGTCCCATTGATTTTCGCGTTTTTGTAGTGTTTGCTTCCCAAGGGGGAGAAATCGTCATTTGAGCGTAGTTTCACGGAGAGTATGAACTATACATGATTATAACGAGTGTTGATATTTGTAGTGTGAGAGTAGGAGAGACGATTTGTTGGAAAATTATTGTCGTAAGTGCCGGTAAAAACTTCATTAGAGACCACCGAAAATGAAGTAGAAAAGTGTGGAGTCATTCACTCTATTTTCTACCGATACTCAGATCAGAATTCGAAGAAATTTTTTTGTCCCACATTCAAGCAAATACCATGGATGCCCAGGTATTTTTGGACGCTGAATCGATTCCCGATCGAATTTCGGCCCTATTTTGCTTCCCTGAGGAGCTGTATATCATTTGACTCAGAACTCCATATCCGAGAAAAAATTAGAATTTTCCCCGATTTCCCAATCAGCTAGCTCTCTAATTCTTCCAGATTCGAATTCTACGTCAAAAATTAGGCCAGAAACACTATATTTCAGCATGTCACGTGCAGAAATAATTTTGGCCTAATTGTGTGTCCCATTGATTTTCGCGTTTTTGTAGTGTTTGCTTCCCAAGGGGGAGAAATCGTCATTTGAGCGTAGTTTCACGGAGAGTATGAACTATACATGATTATAACGAGTGTTGATATTTGTAGTGTGAGAGTAGGAGAGACGATTTGTTGGAAAATTATTGTCGTAAGTGCCGGTAAAAACTTCATTAGAGACCACCGAAAATGAAGTAGAAAAGTGTGGAGTCATTCACTCTATTTTCTACCGATACTCAGATCAGAATTCGAAGAAATTTTTTTGTCCCACATTCAAGCAAATACCATGGATGCCCAGGTATTTTTGGACGCTGAATCGATTCCCGATCGAATTTCGGCCCTATTTTGCTTCCCTGAGGAGCTGTATATCATTTGACTCAGAACTCCATATCCGAGAAAAAATTAGAATTTTCCCCGATTTCCCAATCAGCTAGCTCTCTAATTCTTCCAGATTCGAATTCTACGTCAAAAATTAGGCCAGAAACACTATATTTCAGCATGTCACGTGCAGAAATAATTTTGGCCTAATTGTGTGTCCCATTGATTTTCGCGTTTTTGTAGTGTTTGCTTCCCAAGGGGGAGAAATCGTCATTTGAGCGTAGTTTCACGGAGAGTATGAACTATACATGATTATAACGAGTGTTGATATTTGTAGTGTGAGAGTAGGAGAGACGATTTGTTGGAAAATTATTGTCGTAAGTGCCGGTAAAAACTTCATTAGAGACCACCGAAAATGAAGTAGAAAAGTGTGGAGTCATTCACTCTATTTTCTACCGATACTCAGATCAGAATTCGAAGAAATTTTTTTGTCCCACATTCAAGCAAATACCAAGGATTCCCAGGTATTTTTGGACGCTGAATCGATTCCCGATCGAATTTCGGCCCTATTTTGCTTCCCTGAGGTGTTGTTCGTCAGTTGAATTCTTAACTAAAATTTGGGTTGTGCTTGTTTCCCAGTTCCCATAAGTTTGAAATAAGAAATACAGACTTTTTATTTTGTAGAGAATGCCAAATATCAATGGGCACGCTGCCTACCTTTTGATCAACTCTTTCAGCTTTTCCGGTGGCATCTCAATGTTACTTTCCTTACAGTACTGCATCAACTCCGAGTGTGATACCTCACCTGCGTGAGGTGTAACGCGTGATAATGTCGTATTATAGAAATAGATAACGCGTGATCATGATATAAAGCGTAAAGCAACATAACACAAAATTCAGGAAATTAATGACAAGACAACTGATGATAATTGGTAATTTGCCGCGCGTTACGTACCGCTCCCATCCTTATCGAGGTCGACAAAGTGTTTCCACAGGTTTCTCTCGTGCTCCAACATGAACAACATGAACTCTTGATAGTCCAACTTTCCATCCTGCTTTATGTCGCCCCGCTCAATAATAGCCTGCGAGAGTAATAATAACATTACAACTCGTTCATTACTCCTCGTTTTTACTTAAACAAGGGGTGTGACACTGGTGTGACTATGGTGCGACAAAATGCACGTGTAACATCAGCGGTTATAAAATTTGTACACGTGTGTCGGTCACTAACTCTAGCTTCCTCTTCCAACTCCCCCTCTTCCTCCCCATAGAATGACGTCATATATCCGATTAACTCGGTTTCGTCAATAAATCCATCCCTGTTGTGATCAAGCGTGTGGAACAGCTCGTCTAAACGTGCATGGTCTGCTGTCACGTGCTGGAGTGACGTGTCTACACGTGTTGCTAACGTTATATCGGCTGCTGGGTTACCATCCAGTGATGTGTCTTCTTGATTCTTCATGGTACTGTGTTACATGTGCCGTACTGATAATTGGCCAATTATGGAGCGTTGTAGGAATAAATGTTCGAACAAAACAGCAAGTCGCAAGTAACAGAATGTGGTCTGGGGAAATGAAAAGAAATGATCTAAAGCCACACATTTCACATCTTAATCACTAGCGTATTCCTTGAGAGGTTCCTATAGAATATTGGATTCATTGGAATGTACAATATTCCTGTTTATTCGATTATGATTGAATTATTTAGTAATTATCGATTATCAAGGCGCAGGTATAGCTATAGTACCTAGGTACAGTGTGCTAAAAATAGAAACGTAATACAGTGTATATCAGGTAGCCTCATTACAATACGAATATTATTGTCAAAGCAATCCCCCACCCTTACCCTTATCCTAATCCCTCGACAAGTCAGTAATTAGAGCAAGTATTTTGTGTACTACTGCAGTGGTTTGTGTACTACTGCAGTGGTTTGTGTACTTCTGCAGTGGTTTGTGTACTTCTGCAGTGGTTTGTGTACGTTTCGTTAGCGAGAGAGACAAATGAACATTGAATAGGAATTCACTATTTCATGATTGCAGGCGACTGCATATTAAGGACATACAGCATACAGACGCTATAGCAGGAAATCAAAACGAGCATAATTTTCACATGTATTCTCGACAGACACTAATTATTTGTCCAATTTACACCAAGGGTAGTATACACACAACACAGCCTGTAAACAATACAGCGTATTGAGTACATTTCTTGCACTAACATTGTCATAACGGCTGCTGTAGCTTTATTATGGTTCAATACATCATTGGTATCATTCATGTAACGTAACTAATTGTTGAAAAATGTACAGCTCTATGGTTCAAAATCAATGAAAAACAATACAGAATTTGAGATGTGCTGCTAGAGTATCGTTCCGAGTTCCTTGAAATTTCGCGTACATCCTGGTTTAGTGCAATCTAGCACGTGCAGTGTGCGCGCGCAACCCTCCTGCCCCCTCCCTCACCTACCTCAATCTCTTCCCTATCCACGACTTCTCCCTTATTCACGAAGTAGTGTTCCAGCTCCTCAACAGTGACATATCCATCCTTATGTGAGTCGAGTGTGTAGAATAGAGCGGCTAGTCTAGCTTCATCTGCCGTGTAATCGGACAACGAGCTGAAATGGGATGTGGGTCAAATTGGGATGTTAACTAACTCAAATCCCGCCGAAACTGGTTACAAAAGTTTCATTGAGCAGTACTGAGTCACTGGCAGAGAAATAGTAAACAGAACTATGTGATACGCGCACTGGGCATATTTTCTACAATGCGCGCGTTTGTGGATAGTGTGCGAACTGCTGACGCATCATTAAATATGTCTATGTCGATCGCGCGCTAACTTGACAATCCCATACCGAGTTCAGATTGAATCGGGTTTTTTCAGGGTACTAAAAGATGGTACTAAACTGTCACTCAATCAGTCATATGTAAATGATATTTGATTTTAAAGAACCACTGTTTAAAGTGAAAAAGCTGATTAATAAATGAGATTGAATCGTCGCTTAACTTGATCGGGAAGTTAGGCAACTTCCACTAAAACAATGTTTTCAACCCTTGTTCCACAACTACGCAATCTTGAAGCCACCCCCAAAGCCCAAATACCCAGCTGAAGGGTACTCACAATTTGGACCAATCGTAGAAAGGCTCCGGTTTCTGTTCACCACTCAATTTCTCATCATTACCCACCATTGGCCTGTAAAGTATGAATGAAATCATCAGTTTATTGCGATATGATTGATTATCGGAATTATGATTCACTTACGTATTCTGTATTGAGACGGTACTCGATAAGTGAATTATCGAAAAACATTCCGCTGGTAGATACAATTTACAATGATAATACAAAATTCACATAATCACATTATTACTGGCAATTTCAAGCAGTGCATCACAAACACCCGTAGGTGTTGGCCGTTTGCATGACACCACTTCGCACTCAAACAGGTTGCTAACCGTCGCGGCTGTGCTGCCGCCAAACGCCACCAGGCCACGAGCCACTTTACCCTGCAAAGCGGGCGCAGCAAACTGAGCGCCTGACGGACTGAAAAAGACGACGGCGTCAAGTTCAAGATTACTATCCATGATTTCTGATAACCGAACTTCGAATTCGGGCCTCTTTTCTGTTCTGTAAACCACAATCTGATCAATTGTGACACCATTCTGTTGCAATGTTGTCGGTATGACATCAAGTGCTCTATCACCACAGTAAAATAACCATGATAGATGAAGTGGAAACATGTCGAGAATAAGGGATGAGAGTTGAGCAGCATTATCCGCCCAAACAATCGTGGTGTCAAGAAACTGAGCACTGTAATTCTGGATCAGTTCGGCTGTTTTAGGTCCCACAACCGCGATATTCTTACCCGTCAGATTGACACCATTCTCCACAAGGTACTGTACCGCGTACTTACTGGATACAATGACACCATCATGTGAAATACCACACGGGTCTTGACACAGTGGTGTCAATACTGATATTTGTAATACTGGTAGGGGTATGTAGTTCATGCCGTGCTCCATTAATGCTGATTCATATCTGGGGTCGTGTTCATGAAGTAGCAGACAATTCATACCAGATTTTGGTTCAATAGGGAACACTGATTGGTGGTTTTAGAGATTGGTGTCAACGGTAGAAGGAGTGGTGTCAACGATGACAAACAGTGGTGTCAGCTATGACTGGAGAGCGGTGTCAATCATCAGAGGAGCAGAGAGGGTCACAAAGTCACATAGCGTTCTCTGTAGTGGATTTCGATTCTAATTCTTCCTGACACCATACCTAAAGCAAACAAAGAATTGAATGATTTCTGACATCATAATTTACGTCTGAATAACCAAAGCAACTGCAAACATAATGATCACGAAGTAGGACACAGTTAATGACATAATATGATTAGACCTCAATCCTCATAACATGGAATAAACAAGGATTAGTCACAATAAAAGCAGGACTACAGAATAAGCGGGAAACATAATTTATCACGATAAAATGCACAACTCATTGATTTCATAGTATTCCACTGTTGACTTCACTCTCACCGCCCATTTCCATTTCATCCTTCGCAGCATCGTGCAGTGACTCATTGCCCGCCAGCAGCGACCCACCTTGCAATGACCCGCTCTGTAGTGAGCTACCACCCTGTAGTGAGCTACCACCCTGCAGTGAGCTACCACCCTGTAATGAGCTACCACCCTGCAGTGAGCTACCACCCTGCAGTGAACTACCACCCTGTAGTGAGCTACCACCCTGTAGTGGCGGCACTGACATCGATGCTCGTATCATATGAGGAGCAGGGGAAAGACAGGGAATGGTCCCCATACCACCCTGAGGAGGTGATGAGTGGATAGGGGCCGGTTTGAGGGAGGGTGGTCCTATGGGTCGCATTGTGTGTCGAATATTACTGATACTACTCATTGGAGACAGCACTGGGATGTTCGGTACATTACTTTCGCATATCTTCACTAGTTTTGTCGGCTTCTTGAGCAGAGCATCGTCACTATCGCCGATAACAAGCGGTCTCTTCCGTTTCTGAGCTATGATATCTGGTGGGCTGGGCAGAGTGCCAAGATGAGAATCCGTGCCGAATGACGGGATGATAGGCTGTTGGGACATGGGTGGTGGTGTCAACATCGGGGTTACATCCGGTGGAGGGAAATCTATGTCAGGAGGAGTGGTGTCAATGGTGGGAACAGAGGGTTGCTTCATTTTCATCCCAGAAGAAGATGAGAAGTTGAACTCGTAGGCATTTCCTCCCTCACTCTCGATCTGGTGTTTCACAGGTTTAATACCGTGTTTATGATGGTGAACCAGAATTCTCAGCAAACCGTGAAGTGTGAGCGGCAGTGAGAGGTACTGCGTAGCTGCAGTGCTCAACACGCCACACTTAGCGGTGTCACATGACGTAACCGTGACAGAAAGTGGCCCGATTTCCATGTTCATCACGCATAGTCTCTGTTCGGAGGGGTGTGCAAACACTGCCTCCACATTGCTGCCAGGGCTAACCGTCAAATCGACAGTGATCGGTGTCCGTTTACACGATGTTTCGCTGCTAGGGGCAGTGGTGGAGTTGCTAGGGGCAGTGCTAGAGCTGCTTAGTGCTCCACTAGAGTTGCTAAGGACCCCGCTAGGATTGTTGCTGGGGTCATAGCAACTTAGGATGAATCGGTTGTACGTTGTCTGCTGACGGAGCGTAGTGATGATTATCGGAACCTGGGAAAAACGTCAATGCCTAAAGAGAGAAGGGCACAATGCCAAATGTCAATTAACATTTCTACAGAGGATGTTTACGATTGTTAAAAATGTTGTTATAGCAAAATGATGGAAGTAACATGTGAATTACCCCCGAAACAAACCTGTGATGGGTGTGAAAATGGGACTCTGTGAACGTGTACAGCCTTGTCAGAGCTTTCTCCAGGCAGATAGTACGTGTGATTTAGCTTGTTGTGTTTCAGGGACTTCGACTCTGACTTATCTAGACTGAAGAGTTAAGATAGAACAATGTTATAATTAGAGCAGAGAAAGAAGATTGACACGTGTCAGAGATGCTTTCAATTCTCTCTAATGATTCAGTAGCGTCTAATAGTATTCTGTCGCTCCATTGACGCGCTTCCTACCCAAGTTCGGAAAAGATGAGATCGAGGTAAGTTGTAGAGATGTTGTCCGGTTTGATCAGCCTGTTATTCCCCAACTTCTTCAGTAATGTGTTCATCTTCACTACCGGCATTATGATACGTCGTGCTAGCTTGAGAACGAACGCCGCTTCTACATACTCTGTGAAAAGAGAAGTTAGGTTGAGAAGTTAGGTTACTGCGTAAGTTGGATTGGAGAAGTTAGGTTGAGAAGTTAGGTTACTGCGTAAGTTGGATTGGAGNATAGCAACTTAGGATGAATCGGTTGTACGTTGTTTGTTGACGGAGCGCAGTGATGATTATCGGAACCTGGGAAAAATAACAACGTCAGTGCCTCAAGAGAGAAGGGCACAATGCCAAATGTCAATTAAAATTTCTACAGAGGATGTTTATGAAAAAAAGTTGTTATAGCAAAATGATGGAAGTCATATGTGAATTAGCCCCGAACAAACCTGTGATGGATGTGAAAATGGGAGTCTGTGAACGTGTACAGCCTTGTCAGCGCTTTCTCCAGGCAGATAGTACGTGTGATTTAGCTTGTTGTGTTTCAGTGACTTCGACTCTGACTTATCTAACCTAAAGATCAAAGAGAGAAATTCTCATACTGTAGAGTAGAGAAAGAAGAATTTCAGAGAAGAGTGTCGAAATGCTGTCAATGGTTCAGTAGCGTCAAATCGTATTCTGTCGCTCCATTACACGCTTCCTACCCAAGTTCGGAAAAGATGAGATCGAGGTAAGTTGTAGAGATGTTCTCCGGTTTGATCAGCCTGTTATTCCCCAACTTCTTCAGTAATGTGTTCATCTTCACTACCGGCATTATGATACGTCGTGCTAGCTTGAGAACGAACGCCGCTTCTACATACTCTGTGAAAAGAGAAGTTAGGTTGAGAAGTCAGGTTACTGCGTAAGTTGGATTGGAGAAGTTAGGTTGAGGATTGGAGAGCAATATGAGTTGAAATTGCTTGGTCCTCAGGGCTGGTGGAATAAGGAAGAGTCATAGCTTTTTTTCTGCTAACCAACCTGAATTAATCTGCGAGATTGGTTTAAAGTCGGAATGAGAAATGAAGAGTGGTTGTGTTGGCAGCTGGTTGATGTTGGAACACTCCACTCCAATAGTGCCATACTCTGACTCACTCTCCAACGATTGCGTGGTACCACTTTGAGTAGTAACACTGGGAGTGGTACTGCACTGGGTGGTAACACTGGGAGTGGTAACACTGGGAGTGGTGGTAGTGAGGAGTGGGGGACAGTGGAAGTACGTGACTCTGATGCCGGTACCACCACGTGAGCAAGTCACGTGACCGAGGAGGGACTTGTTGATGGTGTCACGTGTCATGGTGGTGCTGCTGTTACCACCTCCACCACCACTCATTCTAACCAGGTCAGACTCCAGAGACCTGGAACAGATGGACTGTTGTAGTTGTGGGAAATTAACCAGTCTTGAGTTATATCTGGCATACCATAATATACAGCTTCTTTGCCTAATCAGAACATAACATGCATCATTGCAGTCTCTTATCGCTAATTAGTTGGGTACCTAATCGCGACCTTGGGTATTCAGGGCATAAAGTCGCGAATACCCAATTCGGTAATTCCTGTTGGGTATTCCCGACATTGGGTATTCTAGAAGTTGGGTATTCCGTACCCCAATCATACCTATACTAAGTTAAGAAGCATCATAAAACTGATTGAATTATATAAC
>CAMPET010000602.1:3314-13741 GCA_946803715.1 Beroe ovata
TCCTTAGCCCTCGACTCGTATTTGGGACTCACAGTACATTTTATAACTGAAGACTTTGTTAGAAAGATGTTGGTACTAAGATGCCTCCCATACAACGAAGCACACACCGGAGAATCCATCAAAGGTAGAGTTGTATTTGTACTAGAGCATTGGGGGCTTCGGGTAGATAAACTACACTGCATTGTCACAGACACGGCAGCGAACATGAAACGAGCTTTCACTGATATGGACTGGATATCTGGTTTCCTCCATGTCTTGGCACTAGTCGTCAAGCACTCAGTCTTTGAGCACAGCGGGGTTAAGTTAGTCCTAAACAAAGTAAAGAAATTGATCATAAAACTACGAATTCCTGCAGGTAGATATAAATTAATTTTACACTGGCTATTGAAGAAATTTTTATGAACTTCATGGATAGACTAAACCCATTAACCGCTATGAATTCCATCAGATAAGCCCGGGAGACTGGGAATTAATCAACAAAATTCTGTCTTGAAGCCTATCTTCCTTACGACTAAAGCCTGCGAAGGAGATAATGTATCCGTGGGGGGGGGGTAATACCTGCGCTAAAGAAGTTGAGGTACCAAATCGAACACGTCCAGGGTGAAGGGCTAAGAACACTGCAATCTGAAGTTCTAACACAGATAGATAGGTACTTAGCAGCTGTTTATTTCGTGGATTAACATATTCATGGTCACACTATCTTACTATCGTATTTTCTTACTATTCTTTGAACTTTCAGATACTTCGTGGACAAGTAGAGTATCGAAACAAGGAAGCACTATAGCCTCGCAACTCTCCTAGATCCCAGATTCAAGCTCGCCGGTTTCACTAAGAAGGATAACGGCATACTAAAAAGGGAGTAAGGGAGCTAATTAGTAAGGGAGCTAATTATTGGGTTAGTACTTATAAACTTCTCTCAAGATATCAATTGAATGTAACTTTCTGGCAGTGTATTTACAGTCTAGTTACAGTGTTCAATTCTATTGAAGTCTTGACTCTTGATAATTTCAATTATAGACAGCACACACAATATCTCAATATGCATGATGGAAACTTGTACGACGATACGACGTGACATGTTAAATAAAGATGGGTACAGAAATTAGAATACAATATCATGATTACAGCTACATTCTAAAACCATTTAATCATATTTTTCCCGACAGTGAGCTAGCAGATACTACACTCAACAGCACAGAGCAGGAATCAGTCACAGTTGCCTCTTCGGGACCCTCGACCAGCACTGACGGCTGGGCTACAGTCCTTGATGATGACTCAGCAAATTCATAAGATGAGGAAACTAAAGAGCCAGCTAGATTGGAAGTCTTTCGGTACTTGAAAGAGAAACGTGCCGAGATACAAACTGACCCATTAGAGTATTGGAAGCTCAAACAAAATGGGTACCTAAAGCTGGCGAACCTAGCACGAGTCTAACTAGTGATTCAGTTTTAATGGATTGTTATCATTGTTTAATGGATAGATGATATATTGGCGACTTGATTTGGCTTTGTATATCAGAATATCTTTCATTGCTATATTATACCTACCAATCACTCATTGGCTTAGTACGGTGTCATTATGAGTATTCATGGTTTTATTCCTAAGCTTGGCAATCAGTTTTGACAATTCATATTTCTTCTTTATCAATCAAATAAGGATATTCAAACTGCATCACAATTTACTTGCGTTGACCATATTACCTTCTATTCTGTTTACAGGTTTTAGGGAATCGTATCATGGCAAAAACATCCCAGTCTGGCTCAAGAGGGAAAAATAGGGCTTCTAAATCTATCCGGGAAAAGGAGAAAAGAAAAACTGTCATCAAAAAACATCAGCAGGAAGGAAGAAGCTGACTGAATTGCAAAAACAGGAAAGATTGGAGAAGAAGGAACAATTTTTGGACTCATACACCAAGATTAACGGCTTCCTTGATAAGAAACAATTGTCTGTTACCCATCTGATGACGATTCTTGGCATTCCTGAGGTTTCCAGGAGCAAAAATATGTTAAACAAGACTTCTAAGGAGGGAGATAAGTCTATGATCCCATCAGCATCTGTTGTTTCATGTTTTGAAAAAGCAAAGATTAATCCGGAAAAACTGAAATTGCCTGTTTCAGAGCAAGGTAATCCTCAGATGGTCGAAATCAAAGATGCTGTGGCGAACATGGAACCGCAGGGAAATCATCAAAACTTTCTGCCCTTTAAACCAAAGACAGGGCCAAAACCATTGCAAATTCCTTGGATTGTCAAAACGTATATGGCATTCAGAAGTGGGACCCTTGTAACACCAACGGAAAGGCGTGTGCTAGAGGAGCTAATCAAATCTGAACTTGAATTTTTATCAAGTATAGATCAGAAATTGGTGCCCGGAGATTTGTTGTTCAAGCTACAATCGAGTCCAAATGAGTTGCTCCGACTCTTGGAGTGTGTTTTGGAGCTTATCTCTTCTTCTGACCAGGACGATACTCCTACTCACAGTACTCAGATGACCGTATCAGGCAGTAGCTCTGATGAAGAACAAACTGGTACAAGCTCAAGTAGTTCTAACAAAAGCAGTGAAGACATTATAGTTGGGGAGACTGACTCAGATCCCGAGTCTTGAGCATGTCATTCAAGGGGCGTGATCTTCTTTTTCATCTGGTAACAACGTAGGTATAACGATTTTTCGTTTTGTAATGTAATTTATTATTCATCTTGGTATTGTTTGTTTTTCAGAATTGTTTTGTTAATGTTTATTTAAATTGTTCAATAAGTAAAAGACTATTTGTTTGAATGAAAACTTTTATTTTATTTTGAATAAAAAGTTTTAATTTACTATGTTACCCACAGTAATAATGAGGAATTAATCTGATAACTCCGAACAATGAATTATTCGGAGTGACAAACATATAACATTTGGTATTTTTCAGACGAGAATTAAATAAAGAATGGTATTGTTGGGGAGGGGTCACGTTTCTTGATTTTCATTGCTTGTATTTGTGATTTCATTGATCAATTGATGACTCTGACTAAGAAAATTGGGACCCCTCCCTAAGAAAACCAACTTTATTGCTGATGTAATTTATATTCAATTTAGGAGAAAACAAATAGGGCGGACGATGTGGTTACCCTTTTATCTTGACTGGATGAGATTTTTAAAATTCGAATTTTATTGTTTGTACTGCTTTTCATATGTTTGACATATATGATTTTTACCGTTTCACTTGCCTTTGATAACAATTCATACAATTTCCTTAATATGAGATAATTGACAATTTGTGTTATTCATTGAATACAGAAAAAAAAACATTGTAACCCTTTGACTTCCAGCATGTCATTAGAAGATTGTTACCTGCTTTGGAATCTGTGGAACCTCGAACTGTCTGACTGATTGGTATGGACATATGATCGCAAGAAAAGTGTTGTTTGTGAGGCACTTTGGGACCCTCATCACTCCCAACGCTTGTTTCTTTGCATGTGTGGTTTTTGGTGCGATCTTAATGAAACTGTAAGCTTATCGTGGTAGTGTAGACACGCACTTGATCGTGATAAATGCCAAGTTTTTGTGTTCACTTTAGAATCACTTTTTTAACGCCTCATAATGATTATCATCAATGTTAAAGTCTCAATTTCAACAAGAAACATCTTCTGAAGTCGAACAAAGATAGTTTATGTCGGAATATTCTAAGTTAATTCTAGGGCCATTTAGGGCCATGGAACACACCAAAAAGGCAAAATAGCCCCAGAATCGTGTGGCCCTATATGGCCTAAAATGGCGTTGCCCCCCCTATAATATACGGGGCACGGGCATCAGGATACAAAACCAACTTTTCACCAGTTGCGGAAGAATGGGTGTCCCCCAACTCTAAGATCTTACCAGAGCCCGAAGTTAGGATCGGAACTCTAGAAGATGCATGTGCTGAATCTTCAGATATCGTTATTGACCTACCTGAATCGGTATATGGCGAGTAGTGAGAGGGGGGTGACGGATGCAGCTGAACCGAGCAGCAGTGAGACAGTGTTATGATGGTGATGCATTTTGAACCACAATATCATGCTGTCAGTATCTTTGTTCAGTGGATTCTAGATATTTTTAATCTGACAATTACAATTCAGATTTGTTTCATTTTCTTCAAAAATTTGCTTAACTCCTTAGTGAAATCCCCGGCTATGCCTCCGTAGATTTAGAAATTTTGGCCGGGGCCCCGGTCGAGCACTGCAGGGTACTGAACTATGGGAACTAGATCATGGGGGAGTCTGTATTCTGGTTTTACCCCTGTAAAACCAGAATACAGTATTCGACATTTGTTTCCATATCTAGCATGGACCATGGTATCGCTTTGCAATAAGGTGGTTGTGTTCTATAGGTTGTGGACTGGTGTATTGGTTCATGAAGAATTAGCTGTGCAATGTGCATACTGAATACACTTTACTATACATTATATACTATACATCAGGGCGCTGGCAAGCGCCCGCAGCCACGGAAAGAAAATGGGCGTGGTCCCGGCCCGTAGGGCCGGGAGCACTGCCCGAGGCCCGAAGGGCCGAGGGCAGTGCTGGTTTGAAGTGATACGAACTCCCAAAGCAGTGGTGAAGTCATTCAGCGTTTTTTCAAAAACGCGCTTGCCAGCCCTAATATATAAAAATCTACCAAATCGCCAAAATCGCGATTTTCACGCTATTATTAAACCATGTTAACGAAGTCTGTTCACCTTGAAAATTTGTACAGCTCGTCNACTGTGTTTTGTGTATACTATAGACTTCACACTCGAGACTATATACTGTATAGTGTAACACAGCGTATAGCTACATTTCCCTATTCACTATGAATCAGAAATTTTACGAAATCAGCTATCATTATTCTGTATCATACCACATTTCACTGAACAGTCTCACACTGTGAGTGTACAGTGTATAGCAGTGTACCTTCAATGTAAGACTCTATACACAGGGGATGCATATATCCACTATCATAAAATGTGTAATTCCATGATAATACCCCATTGCTTATTCAACAATCAGCATCCACCTTAGTTTTCAAACCGTTAGGTACTCAGTCTCTCGAATACCAATAAAAGCACCAATTTGACTCACAGATCTTTGATGGCAAACAACCCTGTATTTCTCAGGCAGTCAATATCGACACTTTCTTGTATTCCACTGTTCAAATGCCATATCTGATCAGTAGATGAGGAAAACTTAGCCAATTTTTTAATTCTGGTCCGTTTTCTCACCGAGAAATGGCAAACTGTTTCTACCAATAATAACCGTAATAAATTCATTTCGTCCAGCAGGCACTTAGCGTGATGGTATAGTCACTGTACTCTATATCGGATCACCCGGGTTCGATTCCCTGCGACGATAGATTTTTCCTTCATTTTGAATTTTGCAACACTGAATGTCTAGGGCTCATCGGCTAACTTCACAGAACAGTTTTCACGGTGATAAGTGCACATTTTACACTGCACACTCTACACAGGGATCTATACTATCAGTATCCACTATCATAGAATGTGTAGTTTCGCTATGAAACCCCATTGCTTATCCAACATTCATCCTATCGTTCATTTAACAAATGTTTCAATAGTTCATCACATCCTCACTCGATCAATCACTCGATCCTCACTCGATCAATCNGCTTGTGTTTCAATCATCAGATTATAGCATTACTGCTACATGAGAATGATGACAACCCAGTACACACGTGCAGGGTCGGATTGCGGAGTCTACTTCTCCAAATGTTCCCTGGCGGAAGCAAACTGCGAGCAGGATTCTGACATCCAGATATTTAGGAACAATTACTGCCCCACCTTTTGTTAGTATAACTTCTTGTTCCGTGCATCTATCAATTTCTTCAATATTATCATCTCACAAACTACAACCCAATTAACGCCAAATTAACACAATTGTCTCCAGCACTCCCTCTCTATGGCTACGAGGCTTCGGAAACTGAAGTTGTCGCGTTTGGCACCGAGATTCAACTTCTCTGTTATGGAACCCCACACGGTGAAAATCCAGGACCAATACCGGTTATAACGTGAGTGCTACACGTGTCGCGTGAGTGTTACACGTGACGACATAACAGCGCGTGATACTATATCAACGCGTGAGTAACTAACATCAGCTACGCTTGGTAGCAACGCGTGAGTTCAGCATAACGCGTTACATTTTCTCAGTTGGTATAACGAGTTTGACGAGGTAGTCGGTTATGGAGAGGTTTTCACGATGCGAGTGCGAGGAAATACGATGCTAACGTGCGTCGGTACCCACTGTCCGGCTTCACAACTACAGAAACACGACACCCACATCAAGACATTCGACATCGTAGTCGAGGACTTCCTTACGGTAATTAGTTCCAAATTGATAGGTAATTAACTCACTGATCGGATCATTAGCCGCATGACTGATATAGTAAACAGCGCTAATTATAGTATCGGGATTAAATACCTACATACTGACTCAGAGACTGTATTTCGAGTTGATCAGTGTGAATATTGAATAGACGTTACGAATTGATGTCGTATTGCGATCGAGATGAATTGAATCTATAGTGCGCACGGTGAAATAAGACTAGAGTCCATTATCACGCTATTGAAATCAGTATGTTGCTGATTGCAGGCGGTAAAAATTGATCTAGTAAAATAAATTTCCCCGCTATACTATTTCCCCCGCTATTTTTTCTTATGATATGAACACTATATGCATTATGCACGGTACTATAGCCGGAACAATATTGTGATAAATGCACGATTACACGCGCAAGGCATTGTAATGAAACAGCTGATAGGAGCTATTCTACATTTAATTCGGTAAACCTAATGCAGCACTGAACCTTGACCTAAATGTTTTGCCACAAAACATTGCATTTACCACTTAAAACTCTATCTAAATAGTAACGTTACTATTCATAACATTTTGTACGCCATACGGGTACAGTAATTGAACGAGTTCTCCGTGACGTAACCACGTGCAAATTCCACATGTGTACTGTGAATATGCACGTGTGAGTCAGATTTGTGTGTTGTATGCACGTTTTTATGCACGTCCAATTCGTATAAGTGCGCGCGCTATTTACTGTTTTGCTCGCGTGAAAACGTGTCGAATCGAGCGAGGAGAAGCGTCCTAAATGAATTATAAGAGTCCAAGCAGCGGCATACAGGACTATAGACGCAACTGGAGCAGCGTCGTGTCATATAGATTGTGGTGAGGGGAAGAAGCTATAATTTGATTACATCGTGGTAGGATCGTCGAGATTTCAAATAGTGTGAGACAGCGATGGTTTACTTTAATATAGCTAGCTCCGCGCGTTGTGTGTAGCGCTTTAGAAGACATTAAAAGACACATGCACACTCATTATCATTACTCAACCGATGGAAACCCTAGTATGTGGCTATGTTGGTATATTATTATACGGTGGCTGTACAAAACCATGTCTGTCTGCCTGGTTCTGTGGAATGGAAATACCTACTCACGCGATTCATTATCTCACGATTCCTTATCTCACAGCTATCGACAAGCGAACAGTACACCGTAACCATGACAACGCCATCCCCGAGTGCTTCTACAACGATCCCTGCCACGCCGTCCTACCCCATGGCGAGGGCAAGTGCGACGTCAGCAGTCTGTGACGTCATCCCTGGACCGTACATCAGAACTTTTGATGGATTATGGTGAGTGGTTTGTTACATTGGGTGACTAGCGCGGTATCAGCGAACAACACGCGTCCATCACGCGTAGAGAATCACGTGGGAGAGTCACGTGGTATGAACCCGTAATACAACCCAATTGCTGTCTCAACATCTCGGGTTCTGCAGATCACGTGACTTACATAACGCGTCATGTATGAAGCCGGGCGTGCGTGTTGGGATAATGCAGCAAAACAACACACGTGTATTTCTGCAGTAGATAATATCTACATACATATCTACTACATATGTACCGATAACTCGACCAAAAGGTTCTAAATCAAGGTTAACTATGAAAAAAGAATAAAAGAAGAGACTGACGTGATGAATTGATCGCAGATTTCACTACAACATTTAGACTTTTCGGAAAATCGACTATATATAAAAACAGACTATATAGTTTTTTTTGCAATCAGAATGTGGGCAGCTGCTCCCAATATGATCAGCTTAATATGATCAAAAATTTGATCAAAAGTTTGACTGATAACATAAAATAAGCTACGCAGTGAACACATACACACGCACAGTGCACACACATACACACATACAGACACACACACACATACACTCAAACACACAGACAAACACATACACACATACAGCCACACATTATGTATGTGCTTAAAGCAATAAAAGTGTCAACCACAAACCTCAACCCCACGAATTTATCTCCTAGTCCGAACACAAGTTTTTATTAAAGTACACGTGATATCTATATCAGGATGACGACTCATTTTGCTACGTGGGAGTATGAGTGTATCCCCCTATTATTTGATTATATGGGGCGTCTAAAGTCTAAACTCTGTGGGATACCTAGACTGTGTCAAACGCTGGGTCGTAATCTAATGTCAATATGTAGTAATCTAATGTCACAATATGACGATTGACGATAGAGAGAGAAGGGAGAAAAACAGTAAAATCCTGGAGATGAAAATAACACAATAATAACATCACAGGTATGTGAACGAAGGCTCATGCACATACGTACTGAGTATGGACTGTGCAGCAGGGGCGTGGTCGATCTATGCTCGGTTCACTGAGTGCGGTACCATGGCAACGTGCTTGGAGAGTGCTACTCTTTACATCGGGTGAGTGATGCTGTGCGCGCATGTGGAACCAAGGGGGACCAAGCACCTATCGATAAACAGTATAATGTTGCTGTAAGTGCAAGTGTATAGGAGGCAATGATAGGCATAGTATGTGCGCGCGCACACCTCGATACAGACTACAGAGTTTATAATGAGCATCACAATATGTTAGCGTTGACAGGATAGAAAAGAATGATAAATTTGATGTAAGGATGGATCAAGGAGTCTGATACATCCAATGTCAACAAATATGTATATCAGTTAGCCATATCTCCATTATCGTGTAGCCATGGCTACATTGACAACAAAAATGCTATTGTCTTCGCATCTGGGTTTACTTTGACGATAAATAGGTTCAGTAGTGCTGAATTGAACTATCACTGGTAGTTAGGGTGTGCATGGCGCCCCGACCCTCTCAAATATTGATTACCTATTTTCTGGTGGTGACGTTTCTGCTCAAAAGCAGATTCCNATGACAATTTAGACTCTATTATTATCATGATGTTATATGCATCATTCACCTAGTCGGAGAGCGGTACAGTTACAGAGGGGTTGGGTAATAAACAATGGCGGGGAAAAGGTGCAAGTGAAGTTAGGAGAGGAGGTCGACTTTGGGGATACTATCTCCTACGTGTTTGACGGAGAATACCTCATTTTCACATTTGGGAATGATAACCAGATACGCTGGAATGGATATAACGGTAACATAATTTGGTTTCACATTGTTGCTATAAGTTAAGCTGCTTGTGTTGCAAACAAAGCATTGCTATGTGACATATGTTGCATTGCTGTGTTGCTATGGTGGAAGAGTCGCTAAGCAACACTGTTGCAGGGTTGCAAGTTCTCACACAGCCAGGACAACGGAGATGCGGTCTGTGTGGCAACAACAACGGCCACCCTGACGATGATCTACAGCCACGCAGACAGAGACAAGTTGCTTCCACAACGTACGAATTTGTGCGAAGTTGGGGATTCAACATGCAACCGTGAGTGCGCTTGGTGTTCCACTATGACACACATGAAGTACTGCCAGGAAATAACTTCACTTACATTCCCATGTGGAGTTACATTACCATTTAAAGCAGTCCACCTGCAATATATTCAAAGTAACGGAGTAGAAGTTGTGCACATACAGACAGACACACACAGACACACAGACACACACACACACACACACAGACACACAGACACACACACACACAGACTTGTGGCTTTTCACTACGAGAAGACACTGTACACTGTCCACTGTTCACACTGTCCACTGTTAACACTGTACACTGTTCACACTGTNCAGAGGGGTTGGGTAATAAACAATGGCGGGGAAAAGGTGCAAGTGAAGTTAGGAGAGGAGGTCGACTTTGGGGATACTATCTCCTACGTGTTTGACGGAGAATACCTCATTTTCACATTTGGGAATGATAACCAGATACGCTGGAATGGATATAACGGTAACATAATTTGGTTTCACATTGTTGCTATAAGTTAAGCTGCTTGTGTTGCAAACAAAGCATTGCTATGTGACATATGTTGCATTGCTGTGTTGCTATGGTGGAAGAGTCGCTAAGCAACACTGTTGCAGGGTTGCAAGTTCTCACACAGCCAGGACAACGGAGATGCGGTCTGTGTGGCAACAACAACGGCCACCCTGACGATGATCTACAGCCACGCAGACAGA
>CAMPET010000603.1:0-10932 GCA_946803715.1 Beroe ovata
ATAGCTTCCAAACGGATCGACCGATTGACTGATCAGTTTGTATTTTGTTAAATATACTCGCCTTTTCATCACTTCTTTCTCTTTCTCACAGGCAACGACTTTGTGGTGTTAAGGCTAAGATGGCTGTGGCAGCAGCACTTGTAGTGATACTGATCATATTACTCACGGCAACTATCATACTGATCACCATGGTAACCAGTGATTGGCTCACCGTGACAGAAAGTGAAGTGGATCAGGAGGTTTGTTTGGGATGTGATGTGTCATTGTTGACGTGTTTTTTAGTCAGAAGTAGTGTTAATGTGAACATGGTATCGATTTGAAGTCATGTCAGATTTGTGTATTATAAGTGGTGTCAATGGAGGAATGGTTTCGCTGTATAAAAGTGGTGTCAACGTGTAAGCTTTATCAAACTTGACAATCCCAGGCAGTGTTGGATCCAGTTATCGACATCCCGGCTTCACAAAGAGTGCATTGTCCCATGAGATCAAGAGATATCTGTCTGTCTGTCAGTTGTCACTATAGCAACAAGGATGAGAACAATGAACATCTCAGTAGCAGCTCTCCTGTTCCCAGGTATCACTTCTCATTCAATCACAACATTCATTCATCCCTCCTCAATCATTTATAAATGTTTAGTCATAGATCAGTCTGGAGGTTAATTGAGGTTTTTCGAGCTTATCGTCTCGAATCACATAGCAGCTATAGCACTCAGACACCAATATTTTCATCACACCGCTTTTCGGTTCTTTAATCTCATAATCATAACCCACGTCAGGTGTTTTTACCCCCTGCAGACATACTCGCTAAGCAACACCAGCAACATTGGAATTCGCTCCAGTGAAGATGGCTCATTGCCAGAAATAACTGCATTTCTAGATGACACTGGCCCTCGGAGTGCAGTACTAGAAGTAAGTATGTCCAGATCTTCGATCTATCTATTCGTGTAGCGCTCCAATAATTAAACTTAAAAATCTTGGCGACAATAAGTAGTCGACTGGTTTTTAACTTAGACATTCCCCACTAAGACCTTCCTCTCTTCCCCAGATAAGCAGAGACGCTAAGCGAACCAATAGGACGGGACGAAGCCAAACCCAATCCCCGTCCTACACAGTACACTACCACTCCCCCTTCGGTTTCCACATCACCAGACGTAATGAAACGGTATTCAGCCTGGAGAAGACGGGCGACCTTCATACGATGGACATGTTCACCAGTATCAGCTTGACTGTTCCACAGAAAACGAGGGCGTTCGGGATGGGAAAGTTTGGGAAGTTGGAAAAGGGATTTGATGACACCACCTACACGGTAAGCAACTGTTATGATAGTTCCCGCTCAGTTTTACGTTCCTAACTTAGGTCAGTACCTACCTTTCCGAGGTTGCCTCCTCATGACACCACCCACTCATTTTCTCAATATTGCATCCTTTTCCCTAATAGTACCCCCTCGCTCAGATATGGACCCGAATGAAGGAGAAGGGCGCTCATCCCTTCATTCTGCTCATCTCAGACCAGGGTCACGCCAGTGGTGTCTACATTGACTCCACCCTTCCCATGGACATCACTCTACAGAGACCGAATCGAGTTAATGTGCTGGTACTTGGTCAGAAACTGATTGTAAGGTTGGTGTTATGTGAGAATTTGCAGTTTTGATGTCCTGCAAAGACGCTAGATCTAGTTCAATATGTATGAGCGATCCCAATAGAAACTCAGGTTACGTTCAGGTTGTTCATGGGACCTGGTGTATCAGACGTCATAAGGCAATACTGGACTGTCATTGGTCGTCCTGGGCGACCATCCTATCGAGGACTTGGTCACTTCTATGGCAGGTATTACGAAATTCTATCGAGCATTCTATTGAGATATGACAGTGGACGATATTTTCAATTGTAGATACTTATCATGTTCCGATATTTTCAGCAAAATGATATCATCCGCTGTTAACCTGGGAGCATCTCTCAACAAGCTAAGTGAGCTGTCCAGTACAATGCCCATCGAGGGTAAGACACAATACATAGGTGACAGGTGTCTTGAGATCTTACAGCAGAAGTCGGTAGTGAACCTTTTCCCCCTTCCCAGGCGTATTGCTCGGCGAAACAATGAACAAAGACCACTTACCGTTCTCCCTTGATCAACCATTGCGAACCGTACTTGGGACTTGGCAATCATCCAGCAATCTGACGTTCATCTCAACACTTCCCCCAGCGATAGTGTTGTCTTCAGCAGGTCGGGTTCAGTTATCCATGATTATAGTTCAGCTGTCAGCAACACTTTGGATCATAGGAAGATGTTGTATGTTGTGACATTCCAATGTCCCTCATTTCAGGTGACACCCCCTCGCCCATGGAGAGTTCTGGTATCCAGGGCAACGTTTTCATAACTCAGACAAGGGGGGAGTATAACCCTCAGATTGTGGCAGATCGCGTGACACCACAGACACAGGTTGATCACGTGACACCAGATCATGTGACACCTCTGCAAGGGATATACGCTGGTAAAGTAGCGGTTTTTCCCGACTTCACGGCGAACAATACTCAGGACTGGTGGGGTGAGAATATCACAGCGGACTATGGATCTGGGTGAGAAAATCGGGAAAAATGGAAAACTCCGAATTTCGGAACC
Organism: Beroe ovata; assembly: GCA_946803715.1. Classification (NCBI taxonomy): domain Eukaryota; kingdom Metazoa; phylum Ctenophora; class Nuda; order Beroida; family Beroidae; genus Beroe; species Beroe ovata. The sequence continues at coordinate 2,619 of CAMPET010000603.1, forward strand.
GTTTTCCTCTATAATGACAAAATGATTTGAGATTCTACTTCACCATTGAGTACCATGTGTTACCATGGTAACCACACATTGTGACCCGTGTCACAACCTCAGGTACGGGTTTCACCTCGCTAAGAACACACCGTTCAGTGAGTTGGATGGTGCAATCGGGGTATGTCAGTCGGGGGCAGTGAAACTGTCACAATTGCTGAAGGTATAGTAGCTGATAGCTCTATTATGGACAAAGACCCATAGGCCTTGCAGATTATTAGGCGTCAAACCATTGTTAGACTGGCTTCCTTTGAAGCTTTGAGTACACATTACACAAGAGCTAACACTACTATTTGCTCAGCTAGGCGACCTGGAGTCCAATACACTGTGCCTCGCTGCCCATTCTGCCCTTGGGCCACATCTCAACACACACAACACATTTGCTCTGGAACAAGCCAGGATTACACACGCAGCGCTGATCCCATGGCCAGTCAGCAAGCTACCAATTATGGTGAGCACCTCGACGATAGACTGTAACTTCAGCTGTATCAGAGGAGAAGTTTCACAATGAATATGACAATTATGACCAATAGTTGAAATAACTGAACTCTGAATACAATTTAATTCTGGTGCCTCGTCTCAACTTCCTTCTTACTTAGGTGAAATCCTCTCTTGTTGCATATGTCGCTATTCAGGTGAGCGATGCTACGAGCCCCGGGATTGGTCAATTTGCCGGACATCTCATCCAATCAGAGCCTGACCCTCAGTCAGTACTTAACCAGATGATTACCTACAGTTTCCTGGGTGTTCCGTACACCGGCCCCAACATTTGTAACTCAGGTTGGTACGAAGGGAAGAAAAGGTATAAGCCAACTAAAATTTTGTTTCCTCGCGCCGCTTAATTTCGATTTTCTCACTCCATTTTTCTCCATCATCTTCTGAATCTTCAGCTGTGACGTCGGAGTGTCTAATTTGGTACCATATCTCCGTCATATCTCCACTATGTTGGAGTATAAGTGAGGGAGAACCGAGCATATTCACAGGGAACTCAACACTCATCTCTAAAATCACGGATATCCTTCAATTCAGGTAGGTGTACGCTTGGATATGGTGCCCAGGATTAATACCAATCCTTCCCAAGGCCGCATCCTATGTGAATCTAATCATATCGTAGCCATGACAACAGCACTTGCTCTCACTCGCAGACAGACCCTCTTCCCGTATCACCATGACACCCTCTACAAGGCCCACGTGGGTAGCGTGGTTCCGCTACGGGCCCTACAGTTCGACTACCCTACCGATCCTGAGTGCAGGTTGTATCAGGACGAAGTTTTGTGGGGTGATGCCGTGCTCTACTCACCCGTTCTCTCACCAGGTATGTACATACAACTGCAGTGTACTATGTTCAGTGTACAGTGTAGATTGTACAATGTGTACAGTGTAGATTGTACAATGTACATTCTCCCGCATAGATTGGGATTGGTGAGGTTCTTTACTTACCGATCCTTCCCTTATTCGGTTATCCCCTGCCCCCAGATTCACAGCCCCGTACCACCTATCTACCGAGGGGAAGGTGGTGCAATCTGATGGATGGTTCCTGTTACCAGGGACCAGTCTACCTGACCACCCACTCCGACCACGCCCCCGCGGGTACCACCTTCCTCAAGGGTGGTACTGCACTGGTAACCCAGAACTCTGCTCGGACTACCACTCTCAGCAGACAACAGAAGGTTGGTGTTTCAAGTAGCTCTCTTAAACATGAGCTTGGTAGGCAAAATTGGAAACGACAAGAAATAAGAATAAACCTATCTTAGCACAAATACTTATGTAATAATACGATATAATAATAGTGTCTTATAAATGTATCTTAATCACAAATCAGGGTGTAACTGTCATGAGAATTGAGAGGTCCATTACCATTACGTCCATAGGGTTATGACTCATAGGCAGGTGTTATGTCCTTTCAAATTGCGCTGCTGACGTAAATCCCTCACTGTATATAGTCGAGGACATCTTCACCACCTGGGAAATGAGAAGTTGTTATGGAAGAAGTTGCACGTGCAATACGGAAGCATGATTGCACGTGCAATACTACTGGTGCATGTGTAAGAACGTGCAGCTAGTTAAACTGAGATCTATTACCATTTGGCCTGAGCAGAAGGTTGATGAAAATTGTTGCTCAGATTGTTGCTCGCGCAGTGGTTGCTTGTGTTACTGTCCATACTCCTGTTGTTGCCATGGTAATTGTTGTTACCATGACAATTTTCATACTCCGGTATGTTTATCATGTTGTGATCCACGCCGTGAGAATCATCATCGTCTGTAGACAGTCTGTAGTTGGTCACGTGACCTATACTCCCCACACTTGTATAACTCTGATATTCTGAAATGGACTTGTCAGGGCGTGTCAAAGAGTTTTTGAGTCCGAGACACGATATAAAACGCATCATCACGCATCATCACTTATCAGAGTGATTCCGCTCTATTTATCGATTAGCTGACACTCACTCGATGAGCTGTCTTTAGACTTCCCTCTCCGTCGTATGTACTTGCTGAGCACAATGCCCAGTACCACAAACCCGAGCATGCCAGCAAATGTGAGCAGGACTGCTGATACCATGTCAAATGTCCGTGTTCCCTTTCCGTGCATACCTGTGAAGCATTGTAAACATATGCCAATCGCTCCGAATAGCTCGTCATTAAGATATCGCTGCAGGGAAGCGAGATAGGCCCAAAATTCAACCGGGAATCGATTCAGCGTCCAAAAATACACGGAGATCGATGGTATTTGCGTAAAAATGGGCCTACAAAATTTCATCGTATTTTGGATCCTTGGGTCCGATGACCCAGTGTTATAGATGAATCCCACACTTCGCTACCTCGATTTTGAAGGCTTGTTATGAAGACTTAACTGACACTTACGATGCGTTTTTTGCATCAGACTATCTCTCACACTCTTTTACTACAAGTAACAAGCTTTATCAAGACCATACATAATTCATAGTCGCTGTGAGGTCACGCCCAAATCCCGATTTCAAACTTGTGGGCAGCAAAACCTTCAAAATCACGAAAATCAATGGGACACACCAAAAATCAGCCGTCAGTTATTGGTCTTTGCTTGCATGTGCGACAAAAAATTTCTTCGAATTTCTGATCGGAGTATCGATAAAAAATGAAGTGGGTGACTCCACACTTTTTTACTTCATTTTCGAAGGTCTCTAATGAAGTCTTTACCGGAACTTACGACACTAATTTTCCACCAAATCATCTCTCCTGCTCTCACACTACAAATATCAACCCTCGTTGCCATCATGTATAGTTCATACTCGCCGTGAAACCACGCCCAAATGACGATTTCTCTCCCCTGGGAAGCAAACAGTACCAAAACGCGAAAATCAATGGGACACACAAATGGACCAAAATCAGTTCTGCACGTTACATACTGAAAAATAGTGTTTCTGGCCTATTTTATGACGTAGAATTCGAATCTGAAACAATTAGAGAGCTAGCTGATTGGGAAATTGAGGAAAATTCTCATTTCTTCTCAGACATGAAGTTATGAGTCACATGATATACAGCTCCTCAGGGAAGCAAGATAGGGCCGAAATTCGATCGGGAATCGATTCAGCGTTAAAAAATACATGGGAATTCATGGTCTTTGCTTGCATGTGCGACAAAAAAATTTCTTCCAATTTCTGATCGGAGTATCGATAAAAAATGAAGTGAGTGACTCCACACTTTTTTACTTCATTTTCGAAGGTCTCTAATGAAGTCTTTACCGGCACTTCCGACACTAATTTTCCACCAAATCATCTCTCCTAATCTCAAACTACAAATATCAATCCTCGTTACGATCATGTATAGTTCATACTCGCCGTGAAACCACGCCCAAATGACGATTTCTCTCCCCTGGGAAGCAAACAGTACAAAAACGCGAAAATCAATGGGACACACAAATAGGCATAAATCAGTTCTGCACGTAACATACTGAAAAATAGTGTTTCTGGGCTAATTTTTGACGTAGAATTCGAATCTGGTGGTATTTTTGAGCTAACTCATTGAAAAATTGGCGAAAAATCCAATGCTATCTCAGATCTGTAATTCGACAGCACATCACAGATACAGCCGCAGGGAAGCGAGATAGGCCCTAAATTCGACCGGGAATCGATTCAGCGTCCAAAAATACATGGAGATCGACGGTATTTGCGTTAAAATGGGCCTAAAAAATTTAATCTTGGGTCTGATGAAAGTGTAATAGATGAATCCCACACTTCGCTACCTCGATTTTGAAGGCTTGTTATGAAGACTTAACTGACACTTACGATGTGTTTTTTGCATCAAACTATCTCTCCTACTCTTGTACTACAAGTAACAAGCCTTATCAAGACCATACAGAATTCATAGTCGCCGTGAGGTCATGCTCAAATCACCATTTCAGACTTGAGGGAAGCAAAACCTTCAAAATCACGAAAATCAATGGGACACCCCAAAAATCAGCCGTCCTTTATTTCTCGGTAGCGATTCTGGGAAAAAGTGTTTCTGGGCTAATTTTTGACGTAGAATTCGAATCTGTTGGTATTTTTGAGCTAACTCATTGAGAAATTGGCGAAAAATCCAATGCTATCTGAGATCTGTAATTCGACATCACATCACAGATACAGCCGCAGGGAAGTGAGATAGGCCCAAAATTCGACCGGGAATCGATTCAGCGTCCAAAAATACATGGGGATCGATAATTTTATGTAAAAATTGAATCGTAGGGTCATATGAAAGTGAACCCCTCGCTCCTCTTGCCAATATCATGCAGAGCTCGATATTCACACCTGTGACCCGTGGGACCCATGGTGTGAGTGTGGTTGGGGAAGACTCTGTGTGGCGGTCGGGAGTTGGAGTCTGGGTGGTGCCTAGGAAATGACCCCCATATATCACATCACTACTCATCAATCACGCTGCCTTTAGATGAGTCGATCCCTCTTGTGTCTTGTTTCATTCCTATAGATGATACTCATTATATAAACCACAAAATCGCATGAAATCCTGCTTTTGAGCAAGTAAAACTATGACATCATTACAAAACTATCTGATTATGCGTATCCAATATCCATGACAAAACTATTCAATATCCATCTCTACAACTATACTCAACAAGGAAACAAATTCAAACACAAGTGGCAACATTCCTTCTCATACCCTTGCAATATGCAAATCGAGTTATATTGATCGTAACTCGATTATCCGCGATATTTTTGAGAGAAAAGGGTAGTCCTAGACCTCTATTATGGATTTGGGCAAACCAATCGAAAACCAATCACAACTCTACCTTGGAAATCAGTCATGATAGATACAAAATTTAATCTCTACAATGCCAAGGATCTTTAATCAAAGCGTTTATTAACTACTCAAAATTTCGGATATTGTTAATGTTGTATTACCCAGCAACCGTACGGTGTACACACGCGAGATCCTGCAACAAATTAGAACAACGGCGTCTGTTTCATACTACACCAGACTGAATGCGAAATGACATGACCTACCTGCTCGTATACTTTTTGTGATGTGAATCCTGATTTCTGACTAAACGCAATTCTCAACGCTCAAGGCAGTTTGACATGTCGTCACAGAGAAATATGAGGAAACCTAAAGCAGTTGTCACATGCTAAACTCAGTTGACATACATGTAAAACCTACAAAAAAGTTTTGTGAGCCTCAAAATTCGAATAGTAAGCATACTCTGAATCGAAACCTAATAAATAGCCAACTTGAAGCCTTCCTTGGTTCCTCGTTTGTAGTATACAATCTGCAGTCTACGTGATTATGATTTGAGTCTATGAATTATTATAGGGGAGCTGTAGTCAGGAAAATCACATGTCATCTTAAGTAGCTTATTAAGTAGCTAATTAAGATGATCGCTATCAGTCTCTGCGTTTGCTAAGGACGGTGATTCACAAAGACGGTCTCGGCTCAAAGGAGGATATCATCATAGGTATATATCATGCTGGAGAAATGGTCGACTATCATTAATGAGGGATTCCCCGGCATGATTTTGCATAAATACTCTACCCCAAACCTAATTTGCATAACGCATGAGCATGTGGGTGTATGTGTGTGTCTGTGTATGTCTGTGTGTCTGTGTGTGTGTCTGTGTGTATGTGTGTCTGTGTGTATGTGTGTCTGTGTGTATGTGTGTATGTGTGTGTGTGTATCTGTGTGTGGGTGTGTGTGTGTGTGTGTCTCTTGGTTTGTACCCATGTTCAGCAACTTCAAGGTGTATTCATGATATTTTATTATTTTGGTTGGAATCGAATCTTGGGAAGTAGTGTGGTATGTAATTCCTTTACCTACTATACCTACTTATGCCATCCCATGGTCAATATTGCTGTGTAGTTGTACATAACTTGCTTGACTGAGTTCCCTTTAGGAGGGGGAGAAAGAGGAAGACTCTCATTTCCTCTCATATTATTGTTCTCATGATTATAGCGAACGCATCCGGTTCCTGAACTTTATATGTTTGGAGATTGAGATTTAGGGGAAGGGATGATTGATAATATGGTGCGTGAGCGTTGTGAAATTTGCTGCGGAAATGTAAGTCAGAGTAGCATTTATATGGGCTTAGAATCTCTCGCAGGAGCCGGCCAATAAATGAAGATCTCCGAAAAGTGTAGAAGTCAGGTCTAGAAGATCCAAAATATTGGATAAGACCAGGCGGTAAATGAAAATTACTTCTCAACAAAAGTCTGTCACGAAACAACAAAACAAACATTGGCAACGTACCGCGCAGCTTGGTGTATTCTCGTAAACTGACCAGTTACATATTATATTCGGAATCGCAGTAGCAAACAGCTGAAGCCAGATATTTGCTACTTTTCCCTAGCGCACGATGACCGTATCGGGCAGTGAGTGATGGGTGTGTTGTTTCGGGAAATTGACAGGCTTCTCCAGCACTGAGCAATATATATTACTCCAAAATACACCTACACTGAGCAATATATATTAGCGCTGAGCAATATATATTACTCCAAAATAATATACCTGCATAGTGCAGCTGAAAGATTGGAATGATATTATTACGACTACGCGTTGTGCTTATATGTATGTGTGCGTCACGTTTGTATGTATGCGTTTTCTGCTGTGGCAGCTTTCTCAACTGCGGCGCAAGCAGGGATATGAACTTCTCCAGAAGCGTTTAAAATGTGGACTAAAATGCTTTTAAACGGTCTCTCACACTCACAAGCGCTGTAAACGAGCTGGCAGCTATTAATTTTAGACCTGCGGTCTCTAGGTTGCTTCATGATGACATCATGTCTTAATCTGCCTCACATCACGCACATCACGCGTGTGTGTGTGTGTGTGTGTGTGTGTGTGAATGTGTGGCCACTGGCCACGTGTATTGCAGGTATGGGCGTGTTTGTTCATTGTTTTTGGGAAAAGCATTCATAAAGTTGCAACTTTGTTTCATGAAAATTTTAATCACAAAAACAAGTTATGTGCAACAGTCAGTAGATAAGCATATCAAGTCAAATCAAAGGATTTGGAAAGGAAATCCAGGAAATTTGATCGAGAACAACTGATACGGCATTGATCCTATCATTTCATAAACGGTTCCTGCTATCTCATAACTGTTCTGTGGCCTATACCGTGTATTCAACATTATCCAATTTGAAATTGCTGCCTGTAAAATTCCCTTCGGATCAGACTTAAGATCTAGCGCTAAATATATTTCAACAAATTGGTTTCTACCTGTAAAATTGTATTATATTCTTCAAATTAGATATACCTATCTATTTGAAATCTAAAGACAAACAAAATAAACAGCAGTAGTACGTATATATATCTGGCAAGAAGATAGCAATATACTATCATCGTGGAGTACGAAGCTGCAAAATATATTTGATCTGAATCATGAGTCATAACTAAAGATCGAGATATCACGTGTGTGTGTGTCACGTATGTTGGGTTACAGCGAAAGGGATAATAATATCTGACTTCCTGTTCAGACGTATGATGTGGAGAAAAGAAGTAGATATTATCTTGATGACATATTATAAAGGAGCAATGAGCAAGCACTGACGCACTGCAGATGAATGAATCAGCTACTAAAGTACTAAGGAACTGTCGAACAGTGTCCATATATAATGAACAAAATGTTCATTATATGATCATTGATGGAAGATCAGTGCCCTGCTCAGCTCTCAGAGATACTATCAATGACTCTGTATGTGATCATTGATCAGTAAATCTCAGTATGTGATCGGTGATCATGTAAAATCTGTGTTCGATGTCACATGGAGCACAAACACACACATACACACAAACACACACGGACACACACACACAC
>CAMPET010000604.1:0-13625 GCA_946803715.1 Beroe ovata
CCCCTCCACCCGACAGTTTACGTTTCCTATGAAGTCCAGGACTGCCAAGAGTCAAATTTGACATTAGTTTTTCTAAGTGCGATAAATCCATATGTTCACCTCCTGAAGATGGGCTGTCCAATGGGAGCAAGTCATCTGTCTGAGAAACGAGATCGTCTGTGTCGATAGTGCTGGTAGTAGATGAGGGTGGAGAGGATGAACAGTTTGCCATGTCATCAACACCATCCTGGATTGTATTGGGTGTGTTAGGTATATTTGTATTTCCTGGCGAGACTAAATCGTCCGTGCTGAATGATGCTTGTGAACCTGGCTGAGTGTTACCCTGGCTGACATTGTCATCATCAGGGGGAAGCAAGTCAACGGGGTTAGCAGGGATTGAGACATCCTTATAAAGAGGATTATTGGCTTTCAGCCAAACTAGAGCTGTGTGAATCTTATTAACAGAGACAAGACGCTGCCAAACAGCCCGGTTCTTCTTAGGAATACCGTGCAGCACAATAAACTCGTCAGGGTTGACAAGTTTAGTCGGCCTCTCGCCGAACAACTCCTTGATAGTAGAGTCGAGAGGAGACATAATGTGCACAGCAAACCCCTTAAGCTTATCCATACGAACACTATACGGTAAATTAGCCCCTACTGCCGAAACTTTGAATATACTCTGATAACACATAGCTATATGAATAAATATTCTCTCAAAATCATTCAGACACTTGATACAGTCAGGAAGTAACCCAGCATCCATACCATTAGCCTTACATATAGTTGGAACCCTATTTCTACCCAATTCCCCAGAACATGCACGACAAATTCTCAAACCAATTAAAGTTTCGGCAGGCGACTCACCCCTCATGACAACACGTTCACTACAATTAAGATACCTGAATAAGGTCTGCCATGCTGCGTTGTCGAGATTTCTCCTCCTGGATGTGATGGTCTCGATGTGGACGTCGTCGACCAGCTTATCACAGGAGATGCATGGCGTCCTGGGGAGATTTTCATCACGTTTCTTATAAAAATCTAGCAAATTTTCTCCATACTTCTCAGTGAGTGTCTGGCGATTTACAATAGTATTGGGACGATTCACATGAAATATTTTAGAAGGTTTATCATGGGGTGGGTACGCTAGTAATTTATACAGATACTCAAAGTCTCCGCAAGCAACTGCTGCATCAAGATCTGCTATGATCTCGTTCATGTTCTTTAGGTCACTGAGATAATCGTATAACTTTCTGAGGTTGTTGTAGTGAGGGTAAAGTTTTCTGAGGAGAACAAGTTTAGATGAACAACCATTGACACCACTAAAACATTCAGAAGGGTGATTTCTCTTATCTACTGTTAACAAATACGGTTGAGCTAGTGCTTCAGGACATTCATTGATCTTGTCAAGGAGAACACGAATATCTTTACGACTTACCGATTTACATTCTTCTAGCAACTCCAGTATTGCTTCTACTTCACCTGATTCTGCTGGAATACAATTCTTCACACACGGGCTTATGACGTCCCCCTCATCCGGACCTGTACCTGGGTTAGTCTTTTTAGTTTTGAATGTGTACTCGGTCATTCCCGAACGGTAGGAATATTCAGGAAAATATGGTTCCCAACCCTTAGCGTGACAGGCATCCCCTAGTATAACATTAGTTTTATCCTCCTCACTTGATAGAGCCACCTTTGCACATACTTCCCCACAATAAACATTCAACCTATGCACTGCGAAATAAACACACTGAACCCATCTATCCCTCCTGAGTAGAATATCATTGACTAAGGACCTAGTTAGGAATTTTATCTTAAACCTGTCCCCATACCCAGCAAAATCTCTCCCTCCCGAAAATTTTCCCATCAAATCATCAATATCCCCATACTTGAATAGTGCATTAGTTATGATAGCGTTAGCCCGACTTTTATATATTATCCTAGTTTTAGACTTGAGAAATTTTTTGTTTTTGAATAACGCATTATAACTTCTCTGATCGCTGCTGGACGGGAGTGATGGAAGGAAAAGTCGCCTCCTCGAGCTCATGATTTGTCTCTCTGTTTTCTCGTATGCGTCTGTGACATAACCAGGAACCTGAAAAAAGGGTATGTCACCTGAGATTTCTCAATCTGCCAGACTAATCCCAAATCAACGAACGGTTCATAATGTAAAGGTCGGATCAAAGAACATTAAACACTCGTTGGACACAAACTTACCTCATGAGATCTGATAGCCTCCATGGCCTCCTTCTTAGACAGTTTAGAGCTGGGAACTGGCGCGTGATCTCCCTCATCCGGAGGTATTCTGTCACTCTGTATCCTCCCATTTACAGCAGCATGACGCTCAGCCTTCTTCAGGGACTTTTTGTACCATACGTAGTTCCTCTTGTACTTGTCCCTCCTCAGTTTGGCTTTTGTAGTGAGTTCATACCGAGCACGGGTTGCTTTCCCCTTGTCCGTACTGGAATACTTCTTCATTGCACGTCTGCATGCCTCACGCCAAGCTTTTGTCTTCATATATTCTTCCATTCCCTTAGCTTGGGCCTCTGACCATCCTTCTGTCTGCATGTAGTTAGCCATGGCTTTTCTATGGGCTTCTGCATACGACTCAGTTCTCATGTAGTTTTCCGTCGCATTTTTCTTCATAATCAGATACTTTTCAGTTTTTATGTAAGCCTCCCATTTTTCGGACTTGATATGCTTAAGCACGCCTCTCTTTTTTGCTTCAGCCCCAGCTGATGTGAGCATATATTTTCTGATTGCTCGGTTGAGGGCAGCTCTACCACCCGCACTCTCCCTATAACGCTTGTTACTCTTAGCGATACTGTCTCTGCCAGATGGAGTGAGTCTCCACCTGGCTATGTACTCAGCACGAGAACTGGGTGTGGTGGGCTCCTGATCTGCAGCATCATTATCAGGTGGTGGTGCAGCTGGCGAGATATCAGCGACTCTGGCTGTTTTCCTCTTCCTCCCGATTTGCCGACCTTTGCCCTTGCCCACTTTTCTTCGTTTTCTCTTGGGAGTTTCGTCCCCTACAACAGCAGCCATGTCCTCCTCCTTCTCATCTGCACCACCTCTGAGCACGACCCGGCTTTTCTTCTTCATCCTCTTCTTGGCTGCAAGAGATGCAAGCTCATTCACTTCAGCAAGGATATCAGTGAAACTGATGTCGGAGTCTGGAACAACTGAAATAGGAATAGGTTGCACTCACAGAAGGCATGTTGATTGTTGGTACGCGATCTATAAGTATATAGTAGTCTCACGCGTAAATAGACGTCGTGTGGCTAGAAAATAGAGGTGCGCGCAAACGCACATTACATTGTCGAGTAAAACTACAGGACTTTCAATATTTCGTAAAATGCGTGTGGCAACAAACTGTGTTTTCACATAGCAAATAACGCTGCAACGTTGAAATATCAAATATCTGACGGTACACATAGTCTGGGAAAAAGTTTGATAGGTCACGTGACTCATACATTAAATGGAATTCCTGGGAAAAACTCTCTATCACTGTAATTTCACCATATATGGTATTGTTTGGTAACTGTTCAGTGTGTGAGTGTTCGGTGTGCAGTTATTTTGTTCTTGCAAAGGAATGTGTTCACTATACATTTCTCTTGTGTACTGTTGTGTGTGGAATGTTCGTGGTTGTGTTTGATCGGTTGTGTGGGAATTCCGCATTTCTTGTACCAGTACAACTTATTGTTTATGGTTTATGTTCCGCTGTCCAAGATTGAAGATGTTGTTTCACTTTCAACTTGAATTGATTGGCGTTGGTCCCTACATATTGATTCTGTCACTTCCTATGTATGTTTCTGATTTTTGTGCTTTTGATTATTACGGTTGAAATGGAAACGGTGGAGAATGTTTTGCCGATCACAAGTTCTTATCTTCACACTTCGTCTTCAGTGGAAATCTGTGCAAATACATCGTCGCATATTTATTTCCTGATTGTCATTCCGTGCCACATTTCATCTTTTAAGCGTTGTTTTGACGTTGCTTTCCCATAACTGTGCTGTGAAATCTTACTAACTTTGAGAAAGTCAATTTTTGCAACCATATTTCAATCAAGAATGTTCAAAATCCTTTTTTTCGTTCGACTACTATAATACTTTAGAGGCTTTTGCTCAAGCCAAGACTTATTTAGAGCACTCGGCTCAGCTTCGCTTCGCCTCGCACTCTAAATCACATAGACGTCTCCTGCTGCGCAGTCGACATCTATATGGAATATAGTGTCCTGCGCGCAGGACACTATATAAGTCCTGTGCGTGCGCAACACGCCTCTAAAGTACATATAGCTTACTGACTATGTACTTAAAACTCATCAAAGTATATTATAGATGGGCAATTAGCGATAGACAATGCCTATTATAGGCATTGCCTATCGCTTATCGGAAAATCCGGATCTGGGATAGAAGATATTATTATCAGATTCACCTATTCAATATTCATTCCGGACAATACAGCTTGAGGACGATATATATATATATATATATAGTTAAAACAAGTACCTAGTTGGTTCTTATGTATAACTTAAGCTACACAATGCAGCGGTAGGGAAGGAAAATTCAGAATACCTGTCCATATTTCGAACGATGAAAGTCTTGGTTCGAACTGAAAAAATTACCTTCGGTGGTTTTGGCCTTCTTCTGTGCTTCTCTCCTTTTAGGAGTCTTCTTCTCCTCGATTTTAGGTTTCCCCTCTCTCTCTGTTGCAGTTGATGCTTTCCTGAAGAATGCGATCAATTTCAATGGTACAAAAAACAATACACAGAATCTATTTTAGTAGATTCTGAGTGAGGGTGCGAGTCCGGCGTCGCTATGGTTACCGGTACAGTCGAGTGTGCGCGACAGTAGTAGGTAATAGCAAGAATCAGGGCCACGCAAAGTGGCATTATGGGTGTGATTATAGACAGTTCTGAGTTGGTGCAATTATTTTGTTGGTGCACAAAAAGCAAAGGGGACCGAAAGCAAAAAATCGACAGATCGAGGGCAACATCACCAATGCAGCATCATCAACTACCATAATTTGACATGGCAAAGTGTAACGGAAAACTGACAAACGACCAAACAACCGTAAATTACAATAACGTGTTTATCAAGTAATCTCACCAGCAGGAGAATGGGGAGACAGCAGAGATCTCGGGGTCATACATCCGGGTACTGGCTACACCCTGCTGCTTGCCTGGAAAAATCGATGTTAAATATGAAATCATCTATGATCTATCCTTGGATAAATTGACCTCCAAGTTCAACTCAAATTGATGCTACAATACAGTACAAGATACCTTTATTTTCCTATCACTATCTTCAAATGGCACTATAGTTTCACAATAACATAACAACATTATAGTCATTAACATAACGACATTAACTCACCTGGATTATTTTGTCTGCCCCCCTTCACGGTGATCCACTGTCCAGGTTTAGCAGTGATAACAGTGCGCTTGTGGAACTTGTTGGTTCCCGTACAGCCTGTTAAAATGAAATTTAAAGTGGACTCATCTCCTTACCCAATCATTAAATCAACAATTACGTCCCTTATTATAGTTATCGGAGGAGTTAGTTTTTTCCCTATGTTTCATTGTTTCATACCTCTGTTCTGGGTAGCATCTTTTAGTAGAATTGTTGCAGCATCCACTTGAGATCGAGTCCCTCTGATGATGAACTCTCTGAAGCTTCCACTCGTGGCAGGAGCTAGTTTCACGGTTGCTCCCGACTCAGTCATAACTGTTTTGAGGTTTCGGCCACCCTGTTTGATATAAATCATCTATGATATTCTGAATTCGACGGCCCTTCATGTATAAAGAAAGTGCATTAAGAAGTGAATTCAAGCTTATTCGGAATAATGATTCTATCACAAACCTTGCCTATGGCCAAACCACAGAGATACTCAGGGACGACAAAGCTGCTTTCCACAAGCTGAGACGTCTTTCTGAACCCGGTGCGAACTCTACCCTTTGATTTGATGCTGAATTCTTCACCTGGTGGCATCGGTTTATACTTGACATTGCGTTTAATATACGTGCATTTTAAATGTTCTAAGATACACATATCATGTTCTTAGATACACATATATTATCAATAAATTTGATTGATGTTTTTCTGTCCAACCTGAGAGGGGCACTCCAGAAGACACAGCAGCTCTCAAGTAGACAGGCTCCCTGTCTTCAGCATCAATGTTCCCCTTGAGTTTGAAATTCTCCGGGTTCTTTACCACCTTCTTTGTTTTGTCCACCTGATAAAACTGGGGATTTGGCATGGTGTAGTAGAATCCGGGGTCTGGTCTGCTTACAACATGTCTCGCAATAGCCGCCCTGATAATAGCACGGGATGGAGCAGCAGGGTGGAGGCCGTCCTTTCTGAACAGCTTGACATTAGCCTGCCCACTGCTGTCCAGGAACTGGTTGTAGATGTTGACCACTCTCCCAGGATACTCCCTATGGAGGTAGCGGTTGAACAGCTGGGCATGGTCATTTGGGTGCTGGGTTGAGGGGACATCACTCCTGGTCCATGCTTTGCGAGGTAGGACCTCGCATACATCCACCGTAGCGTCGGGATTCAACTCCTGCAACTCTGCCATGACCCCATGTACGTCTGTCACAGCCTCATCCTCATCTGTGTACCCGAGATCATTGGCACCCACGAGGAGTACCACATGATCCCAGTCTCCAGAGAGTAAGTCCCGCTGCTCCCTCACCTTCTGCAGCAGCTTGTGGGACCGGATACCGGGGTAGGTGAAGGTGGAGCTACCACCCTCAGCGAAGACCCCACGAGTAATGCTGTCACCGACAAGCATCACCTTCGGAGTCACTGAAGCAAATCGACTCATCATGACTTGTGTCAGATATGAGCTCTGAGCTGGATTCGAAACTGGTTACGAAATCGGTGCTTTAGAGAAAGCAAGTTGAAAGTGTTTCGAGCAATAAAAGTTGTCGTTATACGTTACAAGTAACTGTATAGAAACAAGAAGGAGGATTTTAAGAGTTGCAGCCATATATACTGTGGACAAATGCATGCATGGAACCTAATTAGAGAAGTTTCCTCTTTCCAATATGGGGTACCTCCCACTAATCTACAGGAATAAACCCTGATTGAATGACCCATCAGGTCTGATTTCATCATGAATGGGTAAGTGACCTCATTAGGCTGGGAGTATGTCTCATGAGTGGAAATGTGAACTGATTATCATTGATTAAGGCGGGGATTATTAGATATTCTCAAGGTAACATATCCCGATTTGAAAACATGCCTAACTGTTTGACAAAGCGAGATCGTACCCTTAATTAGATCGATCAACTAATTAGTTTTTTGATGAAGTCGAGCCAAAATAATGAATATAATCTGACTTAAACCAAGATGCCATACCCCGTTTAAAAAACTTCTATATTTATTTCAGAACAGAAGATATTCGTCGTAATTAGGTTAATAAGGTCATTAATTATTAATTAATTGAGTACTCGAATATCTCTGACCTTATTCAACAGACAATGATACGTTTCGATAAGCTGGTCCGTTTCGTGCAGAAAATTGTGCCAAATTTTTAAAATATCATGAACTCAGGATTTCAAAATATGCTTCACCCGAAACTAATTAAGACGTCATAATTGGGTCTTACAATCGATGAATTCGACAGAAAACGAGCCTACGCCACAATGTATACTCTAATATATATACGAGAGACTGCCGTCAGATCATTAGAAACAGCTTCAGTGTTTCTACTGTGAGGTGGCGGCAGTCTGACGTATATGCCGCGTTCTTTTTCATATCACAGACTTTGAAATAAAGAACGCACAGATGCTGCGGACTACAACAACCAAATCTCATTTGGTTTTGGGAAAAATATCACTATTTTTCAATAAGATTCGTTTAACTTCCAATATCTAGAATTTTCGAGTGAAATTTTACTAATTGGTCAATTATCCAATTAGCTAATTGAGATTTAAATGAGCTACTATAATGAATTATAATCATTAAGATTAGAGTATCATACCACGTTGAAAAAACTTGCCTATCTGCTTTCAATTGCGAGATATCAACCATAATTAGGCTAATTGGGCTAATAGATCAATTAGGTTTTCGTGGGAATCGAACAAGTATCGCTGAATTGCACGTACAAGAACCAAGGCATCATAGCCCGTTTAAAAAACAAGCATATCTCCATCAGATCTAGAGTTATTCACCGTAATTGGGTTGATTAGGTAGTTGATTAGGTTGATTAGGTAATTTTTTTCGAAGAAGTCGAGCCAAAATAGAAAATATATTCTGACTCAAACCAAGATGTCATACCCCGTTTAGAAAACTTCTATATTCATTTCAGATCACGAGATATTCATCTTAATTAGGTTAATAAGGTCGTTAATTAATCAATTAATCGAATAGGTATCTCTAACCTTATTAAGCAGACAATGATAAGTTTCGATATGTTGGCCCGTTTCGTGCTGAAAAATCGTGCCAAAATTATAAAATATCATGAACTCAGGATTTCAAAATATGCTTCACCCATAACTAATTAAGACGTCATAATTGGGTCTTACAATCAATGAATTCGACAGGGACCAAGCCTACGCCACAATATATACTCTGATCCACCATATATCAAGAGATGGAGTCCTGAAATTGTTCTGTTCTCTCAAACGAATGATTACCGTTTTGCCTATTTTTTGTTAATAATATACCCCAATTAGCTCCAATTATCTCAATGATGCTAATGAGTTAGATCAACTTTGACCATATGGCTGGAAAGTGCATCAAATTTCCTTTCGCTGATATGTCATCTTTTTTTTGCTATCTTGCTTGCCTCANGCCAGACCTTAAAATTTAAATTTTACCCTGATTGCTTTTAAAGGGTGGGTGGAAATATAACGCCCACCTAACGGGCGTAATTCTTGTTGGAATATTTGGTCCAAAATAACCAGATCCGAGGTGACAAGCAATCCTCCAGACTTCAGCAAAGTTTGATCAATCCTTTAGTCGCGTGCTGCTAGTGAAAGACACCCCAGTGACGATTATCGTGTTCCCTCCCTCTCCTTTCCGCACTCAATACTCATGATATACAACGATTACCATGACTCTGCTCTGTAGAATATACGACCCCATCCCAGCCGGGCTGCGTTCTTTGTTCATAGTACAGTGAGAATGAATGCGCCATATCGTGTGAGATATGTTGAAAGAAAGACATTGCTCTCTCTCATTATGAGAATATGAGATTCATGTTCCCTGATAATGATAGGCAGGGGTCAGCAACAATCAGTTGTTGAACAATACGCATCATTTGCATTGCAATACTATCAGTGGATCATTACAATACGAATCTATGAAATTGTACATTCTTGTCATTATTTCAGTTCCCATTAGCACTACTTTGACGAAATATTATCAAGCTATTGGATAGCGTAGTGAGTGATAAGTCAGTGACCTAGCTATTCACACTGAGTGATGACTGACGTGACTATTGACAGTTTATCCACGGTGATAGTTTATCCGTCGATAAAGACTAATATAGTCATAACATTACCCAGTACCCACATCCACATTCATAGTCATATTTCGAAAACACTCCCGTCTTTGACACCATGATGGCGTTGATTTAGACACACACACGCACACACACACNCAGATCACGAGATATTCACCTTAATTAGGTTAATAAGGTCGTTGATTAATCAATTAATCGAATATCTCTAACCTTATTAAGCAGACAATGATAAGTATCGATAAGTTGGCCCGTTTTATGCTGAAAAATTGTGCCAAAATTATGAAATATCATGAACTCAGGATTTCAAAATATGCTCCAACCATAACTAATTAAGCCGTCATAATTGGGTCTTACAATCAATGAATTTGACAGGGACCAAGCCTACGCCACAATATATACTCTAATCCACCCTATATCAAGAAATGAAGTCCTGAAATTGTCCTGTTCTTTCAAACGAATGATTACCGTTTTACCTATTTTTTTGGCACTTTCAAGCGTTTGTGTACCCCAATTAACTCCAATTATCTCAATGATGCTAATGAGGCAGATCAACTTTGACCATATGGCTGGAAAGTACATTAAATTTCCTTTCGTTAATATGTCATCCTTTTTTTGCTATCTTGCTTGCCTTATGCTGAAAAATGCGTCTGAAAATCACCTATTTTTGGGAATGTCAAAATTGAAATTCGATACTTTGTGACGTCATTATGACGTCATAAGAGTGCTTTAAGATGCCTTTGATGGTCAATTTTGAATATCTCCATCTTTCTTCTTTCTAACGTGGGGCTGAAATACAGCGAACCTTTTGTGGTTCAAAAGTTATGAACGTTCAAAGAAGGGTAACTTTTGATGAAATGGAGTCACTATATCTGTATAGCTATCTATATATATTTTTCCCAAAACCAAATGAGATTTGGTTGTTGTAGTCCGCAGCATCTGTGCCTTCTTAATTTTANCTGAATAGTGAATAATGATCATAAAGAATTAGGGTAGCATTTACCGCTGTAAAAACCTTCACCTCTGCTTTAGATCACGATATATCAACCTTAATTAGGCTGATTAGGTCGATTAACGAATCAGACTTTCGAAGTTATCTAACCAGGTTGATATAAGTGACCTGACTTATACTAAGATGTCATACCCCGTTTCAAAAAGATTCCCTATTCGCTTCGCATTATAAGATATTCACCTTAATTAGGCTAATTAGGTCATTAGTTAATGAGGTTATCTAATATATAAGCACTAATCGAACAGATATTAATCAGTGATATCATACCCCGTTGGAAAAATTGATCTACTAATTCCATATCAGGAGATATTCGCCATAATTATGTTGATTAGATCAATTAACTGATTAGGTTTTCGAAGAATGCGAAACAACACAATCCAAATGATCTGTCCAGAACCATGATTCCATATCCCGTTTAAAAAAATCTTTATTCGTTTCACATCACAGGATATTCGCCTTAATTAGGTTGATTAGGTCATTGATTAATTAGGTTATCGAATATATCCACACTGAATGAATATGCGATAACAGGTGTTGATTTGGTGGCCCGTTTTGCCCAGAAAGAAGGATTCAAGATTCTGAAATAATCAAATATCATGTACTCACGATTGCTAAGTATGCTTCACCCAGTACTAATCGTGACGTCATAATTGGGTCTTAAAATTGATAAAGTACACAGGAGTCAAGTTATTGCCACAATATATACTCTGATCCACCATATATCAAGAGATGGAGTCCTGAAATTGTCCTGTTCTCTCAAACCCCCAATTAACTCCAATTATCTCAATGATGCTAATGAGTTAGATCAACTTTGACCATATGGCTGAAAAGTAAATTAAATTTCCTTTCGTTAATATGCCATCCTTTTTTTGCTAGCTTGCTTGCTTTATGTTGAAAAATGTGTCTGAAAATCGCCTATTTTTGAGAATGTCAAAATTGAAATTCGATACTTTGTGACGTCATTATTACGTCATAAGAGTGCTTTAAAATGTCTTTGATGGGCAATTTTGAACAGCCCTACCTGTCTTCTTTCTAACGTGGGGCTGAAATACAATGTATCTTTTGTGGTTCAAAAGTTATGAAAGTTCAAAGAGGTGGCACTTTAGCGTGAAAATGTTTCTCTATATCTGTGTCACTATGTATATATATTTTTTCCAAAACCAAATAATATTTGGTTGTTTCTGTTCGNAATTAGTTATATAACTCAAAATAAGCACACTCTGAACAATTACTTTCCTATTCGTATATCTGGAAGCCTATTTCTGGGTATTTTGAAAGATTATGATGGTATTCAAAAACTCAAACATTAAACATCATACTGAAAAAAAAAACAACCTGATCCAGATCGAAAATAAGCTTGGAAACCCACTGAATTGCTTTTTGTACAAATCCCCAATACCCCAAAGTGGAATCCTACCTGGATCCGGTGGTTTTTAAATCGATTATTCGACACACCTAATGTTTCATATCCACACTAATGGGAACAAGCCCTCCCTCTCTCCCACCCAATTAACCGATTTAGTTCGTGATCATGAGTTTAGGATGTTGATTGGGTGGAAACTATATGATTGGGTTGATCGTCGACAGTTCTTGTTTCCCAGCGACCAATGGTTAATCAGTTTAGCACATGCATGTTGATAAAGATCAAGAGTTCAATAAGATTGGTTTAGCTTATCTCTGTTTAACCAAATACAAGCTTAAACCTCGAAGTATTTATGTTTTGATAACGTCGACTAACCTATAAATAACGGAATATCAAACTATCAAAAAGACACCGATTCTGTCATATTTATCCGTCACTCAGAGCTACATATGAGTTGTGAGAAATGGCACAAACAGAGGTCTTGATCGTGGCGATAATGGGTTTTATAGTGTCGAGAGAGAGAGAGGGGGGCTGTTCTCTCACAATAGTCAATCTCGTTCTCTCTCAATGCATTAAAACACATAGCCCCGTTTCTAAGAAAATAATATGTTTCTCTTCGCCTTTGTTCGTCAAAAATCTTTTTTTAGATCGACGAAAAATGTATGAGTGTCTGCCATCGCTATCTCAATCAACATCTTTAGAGGGAAGAAGGCAGCANGTACATTAAATTTCCTTTCGTTAATATGTCCTCCGTTTTTCGCTATCTCATAAGCTTCATTTCGAAAAATGCATCTCAAAATCACCTATTTTCTGCCATCGCAAAATTTAAGTAACACTATTTGTGACGTCATTATGACGTCATTTTAACACGAGAAAACGCATTTTATGGGCATATTTTGAAAGCCCTACCTTTCTTCTTTCCAGTGCTGGGTCGATCGTCTATCTATCTTACTTGGTTCAAAAGTTACGATCGTTCAAAGAGGGGTCACTTTTGATGAGAACGAGTCACTATCTCTATGTATATCATATCTATATATATAATCGTAACCCTATTTAACAAGAACACCCTCGATTTTGGCGNGGATTAAAACACTACTCAAGATGAGGAACAGTACTTTGTCTCCGCACTTCTCTTACTGCTTCGCACTTCTGTAGCTGCTATATACCAACTTTTCTTCTTCAAATTATTAAATCAAGGGCAAGAGTTTCTAAACGAGTTGCTAAAACGTCACTCATAGCGAACAAAATATGAACAGGTGATTGCAGCCTCATTGCACCCAGCATATGTGTATCAGTTTTGGAAGTTGGTGGCCTTAGAACCAGTCCCAAAGGCCAGGACCGAAGAATGGATCAAACACTTGCATGGATACAACTTAGTTGTAAGATGGGTGCAGCCAACCGCCGAGCCCTGGACTTTATGGATTGGTCAAAATAACATCAGAAATAGACTCAGGGGGTCAAAAATGTACCAGTTTGATACTAATCAAGGCAAACACCGATGAAAATCAAACTTCTGGTTTTTCACAAGCGAAAATGGGCTTGGTCGTATTGGTGTGTTCCACAAATTTTTAAGCATGCTTCCCGGTGGGTTTTCACTTCTTTTTGATCTGATAGGCTGATATCACCGATAATACACCGTTTTACTGTGGATATGATTTTTGTACCATACATGACAGCATTTGAGTATACACTTGATCGCTAAATTCCATGGCTACGCGTATACTCGGAATGGGGCGTTAGATCCCTCTAATGACCCATGCTTCCCCTTAGACGCAAAAACAATGCTGGGAATCGATTCAG
>CAMPET010000608.1:2786-13421 GCA_946803715.1 Beroe ovata
GAAAGGTTACTAGGGCAGAAGAGAGGGTCACCATGGGGGACAGCAGAGGGGTTACCAGGGGGGAGGGCAGAAGAAAGGGCCACCACTCACAACTCCACCCCCCCAGACGAAGAAGAGGAGAGCGTTGCTCACTACACATTCGTGTACGAGGCAGGACCTGAACAGAGGACAGTATACATGCAGAGCTCGGGCGAGAGCACCATAGAACAGTACATTCTCGTCCTGCAAAAAGGACGGCAAGTCGTCCAGGAGGTGTTCAAGTTCTACCGGGAGAGCTTTGAGAAGTTACTGAGGAAGGATGTGAAGTATCAGCTGTTACTACCACCTGTTATCAAGGGGGAGATGGTGGAGGATTCAGGCGAGTCGGAGGGTTGAGAGGAGTCTGTTCAGATCTTTTATACCTATAGTCTGACGATCAGGATTTTATCAATTATCATTCATGCGTCCTGTTTTATTATATTTGAATTTTTAATTTATTTTAACATTTGATGCCTGTCTAGTGTTCTGGTGGCGTTTTTGCACTACTGATTTTAATTTGAAACCAATTTCGATTGATTGATTCGTCCAATCTTCGTAATTTGCTGTTCAGTGTTCAACGTTCAGTATGTTGCTTTCCTTACCACTTCTTACTACGTTTGATAACCTTATCTTCCCTTCATTCCAGTATGTCAAGTAACACATTGTCAAGTGATACGAGTAAACTAATGCACCGTGAGCACTGACCAAGCACCAATGCAGCTGCAGATACAGTGAATTGACGTATCTTATTCCCACAAGAAGATCATCACAAATCCTTGCTTCACAATCAGTTGCTACACAACCAGTTGCGCAGTTGCTATAGAATCAGTTAAAATATATCTGCTGGGGAAGATCGCCGTGGTCTGATAAGTTTAGAAAGGCAGTGGCATGTATCGCAATGGTTTCAAGGTAAGTTGAACTTCTCAACTTCCACGTTTATCACGAGACACGGATATACGTAGAAATAGGCGACAATTTGATTGAACATCGCCACAGCCCATGAACTATACTTTCAGCTGCATATGAGGATGTTTGAAAGATCATCCTGTCGACGAAACCACTTCTCCCGAACCCCCACTTCCCACCCCATTACCCACTCCATCCCCCAATCCATCTCTCCCTCCTGTCCCCTCTCAAATCCCCTCTCACTTCGGAGATGTCTCCACTCTGTTGAAGTGAAGACAGAATGGCACACACTCTTTTCCTACCTCAACACTACCAACACCAGTGAACTGAAGACAGTTACCGATAGTATCGCCAAGAAAGTGCTGGGGAATCCGCTCGAAAAGTACTATGTCATGGACAATAAGGTGTGACTGTTTGCCTGATTCGGTGTGATTTACTGTGACTCTGCGTGATTGAGTATGCGTTTTAGGTGAAACTGCGCGAATGCGATTGTATGCGTGACCGCGCGACACGCGTATCAACTTTTCCAGAACTCTCCCCAATCCTATCCCTCACAGGAGGTGATGGACCGTGTAACGAGTCTCTCGGAACACCCAGACACCCTGGTCCGGTTCAAAGCACGGCAGATTCTCCACATGGTGGGCGTGGTCCCGAAACATCGGTCCGGTATTCGTCTCCTGAGCATTGATGGTGGTGGAACACGTGGTCTCATTGCCATCAGGTACCTACATCTCTGTAACTATAGTAGCTGTATAGTAACTATACAGTAACTATTGTAACTACATTAACTATAGTAACTATAGTAACTACATTCCTGATAGCCAGAGTGAGCAATAATATACTGTTACATCACACCTATGAGGTGCGTATTTGGCCATATTTCTCGAGGCGAAGCCGAGTGAAATTTGGGCAATACGCACCGAATGGGTGTGATGTAAAAGTATTATGTAACGATTGGAAAGCAAGCTACTGTTACCGCTACATTTCAACGTTTCAACGACTGAGACGTCCTCATGAGTTACATAATGGAGTGTATCGCCTTGTTGAGCGTATACGGTTCTGCCAGTTACCCGGTCTCTACAATTCATGAACCGCGAGAAGTGACTGTGGCAGTCATCGACACAGTACAAGTCACTTCAGTCGCCGCCCCTAATGCCACTCCAGTATTCACTGCCGCTAATGCCACTGCAGTATTCACTGCCCCTAATGCTCATTGTGTCAGTGTATTTCAGTGTGTTGAAGAAGTTGGAGGCCCTCACACAGAAGCGGGTGTATGAGATGTTTGATTTCTGTATCGGAACCAGCACCGGGGCCCTCCTCATTGCCCTCATGATAGCCAATAGGAGGCCACTAGATGAGGTGCTGGAGATTTACCTGGACCTCAGCAAAACTGTGAGCAATATGTTACTTTCTGTCTGTTTGATCGGTGGAGGATTGCGCTCCAAAGTGTGATATCTGGGAGAAATTATTGGAAAGATCTGAGTGAGACATCACAATTACATGTCTGTGTTTTTGTCCGAACTCTCACACACAGACTGACATATACTATCAGGTGTTTGGTGGAAGATCAGTACTGGCAGTGGGCAGGTTCGTGTGGAAACAGTACAGATACAACACGCAGATATGGGAGGTGAGTGTCACACAGTTGTGCCATCCTCTATCCTCTACCCTGTATTAGTTTCCCCGTTCTCTCGCTCCAGCTCACTCCCCCCGCTTTGCTTTCCCCCTAACTCCCCCTTCCCCTCTGCTAACTCCCCCCTTCCCCTCTGCTAACTCCCCCTTTTTACCTCCCTCTCCGCTAAGTCCCCTCACCTCTGATAGGATATTCTGAAAGCTGAGTTTGAGGAGTGGACGATGTCAGATGTTAGTTGTTGGGAGAGGTCTCCCCTTGTCGCGTTTGTGAGCTGTGTGGTGAACCACGAGGTCGTACACCCCTACGTGTTCAGGTAATTGCCTTCTGTTACCATGGTGTTACCATGGAAACGTGGTGATTGTCGAGCGGTTGGGAGCTCTGCACAATGTGGGCGTGGCTTCATGGCGAGTATAAACACTTTATGTTAGTAAAAAGGATTGCTATTTGAGTATTTGTATTGTGAGAGCAGGAAAGATGATTTGGTGGAAAATTTTCCATTATTGTGATAGTAAAGAGGAGAAAAGTGATCTCCGAAGTCTGATACCATGTTCTGATACCATGGTCTCCGAAGTCCGTAACCTTGGTAACACTGTAACAGGATAACACCCGCATAACCATGGTAACAACCACTTGTTCAGATCGTACGATATACCGTCTGATAAGAAGGTAGTGTACCGGGGAGGGTACAAGCATCTGCTGTGGGAGAGTCTGAGGGCATCGACCGCAGCTCCCAGCTATTTCGGGGAGCATGAGATTGGATCTGATGTGCACATTGATGGAGCTCTGCTCTACAATAACCCAACGGGTTAGCTTGTTAATGAACATTGTATAATGTACTTCTTATAGCTTTATAGATGTACATTGTCTAAATTATGTATTATCCTTTTCAATTCTAGATGTATCAAATTCTAGGATACAGCGCATTGCGTCAGGTTTTGTCTTTCATGACGTTGTGACTTATCTTCAGACATCTTAAGAGTTAGGACAAGTCACCTCTTGAGTTGAATTAAAGGACACACAGCGACAATCGGCATAGGCTGATGTCAAAATCATATAGTTGCCACGTTTTTGGGAAAAACCTGGATCAAAAGCATGAACTCGCAGTATCTAATTAACATTTGAAATTCAATTACTTTGCAGATATACTCGAACCATTGTTCCTAAATATAGCACCATATCGTAATTCTATGATAACATGTCCTGTAACTTTAACCATTGAAATAATTCTTGAGAAGCAGTCACTCAGAACCAGATAAATTGCCTCGGAAAATACCCTAAAACCTGTTCTACCACTGTTTTTTCCTGTGAATCATGAAATTGATTTACATTCCAACACAGCAAGTAGAACAAGTTAAAACGAACCACTCCTTTGAGTCGTCATGGTAACTTTGAATTCACGCCAACTTATATCTCGGTCCGTTTGCTAAAGGAAGAATTTCAGTCCAAGGAGTTTGAACTATTAGGTACTATCTAGATGGAACTAGCTACTTAGTGTTACGTGTCTGAACTAACAATATCTATATCACAGCTCTAGGACTGAGAGAAGCGAGGAGGGTGTGGCCCAATGAGACCCCTCAGTGTGTTGTTTCCATAGGATCTGGCAAGTTGCCATGGCAATACCGTACTGTGGAGGCTAAGCCATCGTCTCTACTTGACACTATGCATCACGTGAGTTTACAAGATTCATCGTTCTCGGTCAAAGAACGTTGTTACTGTTGAATTAGATCAAGTTTCTATGTTATATTGCGGTGAACAATGACGTCATTCTCAGGTGATAGCAGGTGCCACAGAAACTGAGACAACTCATCTGACACTGGCGGATCTCCTGAACAAACAGAACTACTTCAGATTCAACCCACAAATCAAGGAGGTAAGATGGAGATTCTCTTTCTTTTATGACTCTATTGAATAAAACAGTTATTGATTACTGCGGACAATCGGCAACTACAGACTTAAATTTGATTCACTAAGGTGCAGTAACCAATTGTTTGAATAATCATATTCCAGATCACGCCATTGGACGAAATCAGCACATCAGTATTACAGAATCTGATACTGCAGACTGATAACTTCATCAAGTGGAATGCAGATAAGTTTGCAGCGTGCAGTGAAGCACTGCTGGTTAACGGGAAACCACCTGATGATTTGTGGACCAAACTAAACAAACAGCTATGAAAAACACTAAACATGAACCAACTAACGTTATGTTCCTGCGAGATTTAACTTATTTGATAGGGATTTATGTAAATAGCTTATACCGATAGCATGATGCATTATATTGAAATTCAGCACGGCATGTAGACAGACATGTATGACGTTTCATTGTCCACCCATTCTTTCGGGACCGGAATCTTATTACGGGTTCCGAAACAAGGGTTAACGAATCCCATGAAAATATTTGCCACTGACATACCATGTCACAAAATATTTTGGTGCTTCGCGTCGGCGGCGGTAATATTGTGACGATTTTGAGTCACGCGCAGCCGCGCGGCGCGCATTGTAGAAATCAGTGGACATAACATGAATATTATCTCAGTAGCATGGTTCAGTGTCAGCGATCGTTGACACCACTCGTGACATGTGTACGTCATATGGCAGTTGGATACAACTACAAAGTATCGAACAAGCGATGTTTTTACGATCCTAAACGGGGGGATGAGGCGGAGAGCACGGTGAAGATACCTTTCAAAGAGAGGATTGAAAACATGTCAAGGGAGAGGAAATGGCAGCTCGGTTTGGTGGAGGATATCTTCAATAATTACCAGAATATCATCGCTATTCATATGAAGTATCAACCTAGACAAGAGTATGAGTAAGTCGCGTTCAATCCACGGAAATTAGCTCTGTAATTTGACCAAATTATCTCTATCTGAAGAAACAGTGTCGGAGAATTCCTGATCTGACATGTTTTCCAGTGTTACTCATCAGTATGTCATATCTACAGGCAAAAGTTAGACTGGGATTTGGTTGACGAACTGCAAGGAACAACAATCCAAGGGAACTGGTATCCCAGACACTGTGTAATGAATTACCTGAGACGATCGCCGTACATACACATGTTGCCACTCTTTCAACACAGGACTGGGATACTTTATACCCACAATGAAGAGGAGGTGCAGAAGATTTGCAGGTGAGGACTCGGGAAATTGGGGAACAGAAACAGGGGTGTTATGAGGATTGAGGGTAGGGGTGTGATTGGCCGATTGGGGTTGGATGGGGTCAGTGGTGTGATCAAGAGAATTAAAGGGGGGTTGGCGTTGCTGGGATGGGTGTTTTCTCATATTCTGATTGGTGTTGTCACTTAATACGATAGAGGAGTTTAATGAGATCACTGTTTCAGGATACTGCTAAAGTCCCAGTACAAGAAACACCTGATCCTAGGCGGTCTCGTGGGTGGAAAACTGTACGGGCCCACTGACTTGGTGCGGTTAGGAGAGCTGGAGGATAAGATAACAGAGCAGAGCAAACTGGTCGGATTGTTGTCTACCCCAGGTGTGACACTCACACAGACACTCTCACACACGTCGTCAAACCTGGCACTGGTCCTCCAACATCGCCCATCACCGAACAGCTAGCATTGTGTGTTTGGGAGGGAATGAACTACTTGGAAATGAAATATTTATATCGTTGATAAGATTAAATATGTTGAACACATATTGTATCCTTGATTAAATAGTGTGTCGCTGTATGTGTCTCTATTCAGTACCGGTTCCTAGGGTTTTATCATGTGATCACATATCTCAATATTAACATCTCAATTGATCTCACTAGCAAGACATGTTATGTAGACGGTGTGTACCACTCTTACAACGATCAGCTGCCAGTAAACCCAGGAATAGAACAGACACCACTGTGACCATACAGACACTCCTCAGACACTCTTCTACGTCCCAAGACATTAGTGATCAGGTTC
Source organism: Beroe ovata (assembly GCA_946803715.1). Lineage (NCBI taxonomy): Eukaryota > Metazoa > Ctenophora > Nuda > Beroida > Beroidae > Beroe > Beroe ovata. The sequence continues at coordinate 9,257 of CAMPET010000608.1, forward strand.
TCCAGAAAGTTGACTATTTATTTCGGCAACGCTGAATTATGAACTGTTCAGCGTTTTCCTGAATAATATACTGGGTTGGTTATCCGAAATCACATTCTCAGGGCAGCGAGTCACGTGACCTGGTTGCGGAAGATGAAGTAGATGAGCTGAAAAGTGTATCTGAGTGCCACAGAACCACGGATAGACGGGGATTTTATCGTCCATTGTCGTCGAAAACACTCACCGGTCACAAGATACACCGTGAGTCTGACGGTCATTGACATGTTCCTTGACCACGATTATTGAGCTGAACAAAAAAATCAAAGCTTCATCATTTCAGCGCACAATCACATAGTGGACAAGCTGTACAGTGAAACCCAAGACAGAGAGATGAAATACCTAGGATTGGACTCGAGCCAGATGAGTTATGACGAGGAAACGGTTCTCAATACCATCAAACAGCCAAAGGTTGGTCATGATCCTCCCCAGAGTCCATGTTGTCATCAATCGGACACTGTGTCCGTGCAGGAACAGTTGACCGATGGACAGATAAAATATGGCAGCACTATCCAAATTGGCGCCCCGAATCTTTGCGGAATTCTAGTTGTGGAGGTATGTTTTTGTTGGATTAAAATGAAACATGTCTATTGCTTGCGCTCATTGAGTCGTCTCCAGGTTCAGGAGTTTATTGACGGGCTTCAGGACAAGTACTTGGCAGAGTTGCCCGGTAGACTAGAGGGAGCACTGAAACAGGCCCAGAAAATCCGGAACTTCCGAATGTACCCACAAAACTTGATGGGACTAGATCCCTTCAACTACATACGAGAAGTTAGCACTCAGACATCCTGTTCACTAACAGATAAATGCAATTTCCACTGCAGTGAATGCAATGATTGATATTGGCAAATCGGTGGGTACAATATACCAACTACTGTTCTCCTGTCCGCAGGAATTGGCAGCACAGGAACACATGAACGAGATGGCATTATATATGTAGAAATTCACATTATACAGTAATTAATTGATATAGTTATTAATTGATGACATCATGAAAGGGTAAGAGCGCGGGGACTGCCAAAGTTCGGAGTTTGAAGAACAGGGGATACGATCACGGAGTATCGGACAGAGCTCTGAGAAACAAAACTCTCGCAGCCCATCTGCAAGACGTGAGTTAACCCGCATCTCTCAACTGTTTTCCATGATCGAGATATCAGCGTAATCTTCGTCGGCAAGTTCCACGGTTGTTGTAGGATCATCTTGCGTAGTATGAGGTGTCTCCAGATTTGAGTACACTTCATCATGATCATGATATTCGTTTGAAGTGGGTTTTGAGTGAGCGAGGTCAGAATAAGTGTTTTCTAAGTCAATAGCCTCGGATATGTCCACTTGTCCAGAATACAATTCCTCATCACTCACAGTCACACATTTCTTCTTGTTCAAATCTCTCGTTTTTGTGGTTGACAAATGGTTGTACACAGAATCGTCATCTTCTCCAACAACGTCTTCTTCAACACGACCCAATGTTGCGTAAGTCATGTTTCCATGTGAACCACTCTCCACAGTGGTCGTCAATTTTGTGGTTTTGTTTAGAGTGGTTGACAAATGGTTGTAATCAGATTCATTTCCATCCTCAACACGACCCAGTGTAGCGTAAGTCATGTCCTCATGATCGATAACAACTGAAGTTGCCTGGCCGAATGACTTTTCAACTGACCCACTCTCCACTGTGGTCAATTTTATGGTTGACAAATGGTTGTACACAGAATCACCATCTTCCTGACCAACAGCGTGGCCCAACGTGGCGTACGTTGAGTTCCCATCGTTACACACTGTATCACATGACTCAAGCTTGCTCGTGATTGGTTGAATATCTTCTTCAATCACCGCACCCGTTGGCTTACCCCCGCCAATGCCCGTATACAGCGATTCCTCTTGTTGCACCGCTGGTAAACCACCCATGACATGTTCCATAACAGCGAGTGTACTGTTCCCCCGATTCCTCATTCTCTTCCTCGTGTATAGAGTGCACGTAACCACGGCAACGACCGCAACCACCACACCCACAACTTCTCCTACTATGGCGAGAGAAGACACACCCGAAGACGGGCGAACACACCTCGCGCCCTGCGCGCCATTCCGACAGACACGTGCCCCGGACACTTTATCACACGTGTAGTATCGTGATGGGGTACACGATACGGAGCAATTCATGCCGTAATACCCCTCTGAACACGTGTCACACTCGAACCCACTCCATCCGACCTCACATATCTTCTCGCCGTGATCATTGCACGTGTATCGGCCCTGTACAGATTCACACCGCACGTCACAGATCCACAGAGGGTAGTAATTGGGGGCACAGGAGTCGCAATTAGCACCGGTCCATCCAGTTTTACAGTCATTACAGTGCTCCCCGACTTTGTTTTCATTCCGGCACAACTGTCTCCCAGTTTCACCATCGCACGTGTAAATGAGCGTCGGTTTACAATACTCTGAGCACGTGTGAGTGTAGAAGTGCGCGGCGCACTGGTTACAGCCCAGACCAATGAAATTGCTCGCACACTCTATGATTCGATAGCGCATGACTAGATACGCAACGTCAGTTTCAATTGTGTGATTCAACTTCTCTCTAGACGTACGTCCAGTGTTTTCCACTATGTTCTCGTATGGTATAGTCAGCTGAACATCATGCAGTACTTCTGTTGCACCGTTCACACCCCAATTCAGTATTTGAAGTTTTAATGTCACTGTTGTATTGGTCGGCAACCTAAATATGAACGGAGACTCAATTCCATCTATCCTTCGCAAATCAAATCGACCATCATTTAGCTCATCTTGTCTACTTGTTTCCGTCCTGTTAAACAGTGTGTTGTCGCCCGAGTCGAATATACGTATGTTAGCGAGAGATATGTCACACCCCGACTGCGGTGTGCTGCACGCTGTGTCCTTGAACCAGTTAATCTTGAGATCTGCCTGACCCTCGGCTTTCGTCTGGCAAACCTGGGCAACAGCGTGAGGTGGTTACCTGAATTCGGTTCGGTACGAAATGAATATAGGATTATGTGTCATGTTGGGGATTGTAACACCCCCATGTGACTGAGAAATGTTTAGGAAATTGGGTCGTTCAAACTATATATAGGTATCTGATATCTTTAGATTTCCACTTCAAACTAATTCAAATTTCGGTAGCTATCTTCTTCAAACTAGGTAGTACTAGTAGGTACCTATTGATAGTTAAAAGTTACTGCACTATAGGAAAACTATAGTTAGCCCAGTTACGCGTATGTGTACACATACCGGTTAGCTAAACTTTGTGTAGGAAGCACTCGCTTTAACTCACCGTTGCAATCATAATCACCCACCACAACATTTCAGTCACAAGTCACTACTACGGTAAAATATGATAAGTTAATGCTCGAGAGATCAGGTCAGCACATAATAATGATATGTCGGGAAACTTGACGGATAGTACCAATACGATATATATTATGGTGGTGGAAAACGTACGCCGTACGGATTAGCACTGCTGGAAGTGAAAATCGTGGAAATCTTGAGTTGAGCATGTGTATTGTGTATCAATAATCAGGGTAACACCGAAGCATCCGAATGTATATCAGATATTCAGACGTAGATGATCCAACACCTTCTAGATAACTCCTTCTGAGTAATAAATAACACCTATATGACACCTTCTAAATTACACATCTTAATTTTATTTAGTTACAACCATTTCTCTCAATAACTATGATCATTATCAGGTCTATCTGCGACATTTCGAGCTAATCAAAGAGCAGAAGTGGAATGTGCTTCTCGATCACATGGCTGAGAAGAAGGTCTCTGAGCTGATGACGTCATGCAGGAATGAGGAACCAGACCTTATCAGGGCGTGGTTCGATGTAAAGTTCCTGGAGAACATCAAGAAACCGAAGATTTTGTCTCACATGGAATTGCCTCTCGGGGAACAAAAGTTTATTCAGGTATTAACACGTTGACAGTGTGACACGTTCCTTCGTAAAACCGCACGACGTAACACCGATACGAACAAACACACCGACAAATTTCTTGTTTGCCTGTATGTGTGTGTTTGTGTTTGTGACACAGACAAACACACACACAGTGTTACTCAAGCACACTGATCTCAGGTTTTAGTAAAGTTCAGTGTCCGAGTGGAGTGTCTCCACCTAGT
>CAMPET010000613.1:1009-13011 GCA_946803715.1 Beroe ovata
ATGGTCCTTGAGCTATGGTAGAAGTTTCAAGTCAATCGGTCGATCCGTTTGGGAGCTATCCTCAAATGCTCACTCAAACTGACATGTTTTGGGTCGACAGGGGGTTATGGCGGCCACTAACTCGGGAACCGATAATCGGATTGACGTGAAATCATGGTTGTCCGAGTTTCTAATGGTCCTTGAGCTATGGTAGAAGTTTCAATTCAATCTACCGATCCGTTTGGGAGCTATCCTCAAATGCTCACTCAAACTAACATGTTTTGGGTGGATCAGGGGTTATGTCTGCCCTTAACTTGGGAACCGATCATCGAATCGACCCAGATACAACACCGTCTAGAAGAGTAGGCCGTAGGGGGTCGAAAAATTTTTATTAAGAAGGAACTTAAGATAAAAGATGAGGTGTCCCGGGCTGATCTTGAGCATAGAACATCGTATCGAATGCCCGAGCTTTCTTCCCGGGAAATTTATGTTTTGCAGAGGTACCTAGATTCGTACTTATTACTATGTTTCAACTTACAACAGGCATAGCAGAGAGGAAGTAAGTGAAGATTCCACCGACAGGCACTGCAACCAGGGCAAGTCTGGGATTGTACCACTTCTCATGTCTCAAATTCATCTGGAGTGTGAGTGAAAAGTGGACATCAAGAAAGTAATGATTTAAAAGAAAACTCTTTACAGGATATAAAGACGACTTACATGCGTAATGCTCGCCATTGCTCCCGTTATGCACAATGGTAAAAAGTAGAAACCGACTCCAGAATGGCTGTTCACTGACATATCGAGAAATGGTCCCATCCCGCCGTACATCAGTGGCTGAAATCATTGACATGATTACACATCCGTCGTAACTGTGGAACATGGTCTGTTGTACATGGTCTGTGGTACATGGTCTGTGGTACATGGTCGGTGGTACATGGTTTGTGGTACATTGGCAATATTTTGCTTACTGTAATGTGAGCCAAGTGTCTCATCCCCCTATTTAGAGCCACCATAATGAAACTTGTTGCGAGAAGTGACGGGACAACTGCACCAACACCAGCTGATTTCACATACTGATTCTTCCATTCATTCAACTTCTTTGCCTGGGGAGTTGTCGTTGAAATAACATTTTCCATTGCTATATCTACTTACTACAAAGTTGAAAGGAGAATCTCTAACTCTAAACTCACCCTTTTTTGGTCCTTCTGTTTTGTGTAAATGTCTACCAGATCTTCATATACCTTCATCTGGGGCATGACAGTTCGAACAACAACTGGGAACCTCATGGATCGCCTGAGGAAAACTCATCAATGATTATTCCTGCCATATGAAGGGCCACATAATTGAAAGAAATTGCAAGCCTACCTTGTGAGAGGCAGCAGTAGCAATCTCAGTGTAAGTGTGCCAGATCCAATCACAACAAACCATGAAACACCAGTATTGTACTGCAATGAGTTTTGTAAGCATTCACAAAAGGTATAAATCCTTGGATCTTGAAAGTGATATCTTGATAAGAATAATATCTAAAACAAATTTTTAAGAACAAATTGAACTATTGTTACCTGAACAATCTCATAGATTGATGGGATGTATAAATGAGTCAGTTTGTGAGTGACAACATCATTCCAAACATAAGCTGAATCACTACTGAAGAAACCCTTCAACCAATGGTAAGTGTTCATGATGTTGTTACTGATGAATGCAAGACCAGTGTCTGAAACAATATATCAGAATGAAGCAAACTTATGAATAAGCACCATGCTTTGAATTGAATCTACAAGATCATGTTTTATTCCTACTTGATCCAGTTTCTAGGGCAATCTGGCTAATTTCAGTGACATCTGTATTGACCACATCTTCTACTACAGCAATAGAACCATTTGTTGCTTCTTCAACAGGTAAACTTCCTCCAGAATCACTAACAGGCTTAGCAACAAATAAGGGTCCAGAGGTATTGAGAGATCTGGAAATCAAACCATGGTGCTGGAATGAATTCTCATGCTGTGAGAGTTCCAGCAATACTCGCTGAAATGGTGGTAATATTAGTTCTTTATAATGGTCAGACAGAAGCATATAAATGGATTTCAATTGTTTATGATAACATTACTTACTGTTTGTCTGATGACATGCTGAGATAGTATTCTGTGAAGCATTGATTACTGTCCATTCATGCTAAAGGAAAGTTTAGATTGTATCTTTGAGGGTATCTTAATGAGTCTCAGCAGTCCATAATAAGTTTAAATGCTGGAATATATCCGTGTTCAAGAGAGTATTATCCAAAATCCAATGAATGCATGGATAGAGTTGATCAGATATCAAGCAAAAATGGTCGCGATTCACAATATCTATTCCTCTATAGTGCAATGGATAAAGCAGTCTCTTGAAGATCTGCAAACTCTATTGATCAGCAAACTCTATATTATTGTTAAAACAAATAATATAAGGGTTTTGGAATTTATCTTTGACAACAAGCATCATTAAATATAGAAAATATGGAAAATCATATCAGTTAAATGAATTTATCGTGTTTGGATTATGTATAAATCGAACAAATCATCAAAAAAGTTTATGCGCGGCGCGTCATCACATCTTAAATCAACTCATTTTAAGCGTCAAATTCAACAACAAAGTGTTGAATTTTTTTATCAAGACTCATTAATTGTAATAAATGCAGATTTTGATGTCACAGACATGAGAATATCAGCAAATGATCATTCAATTTTTGACATTCATCAGCCGCGCCGCGCAAATTCGATATATTCGTGTGCACTTGCTTCATAATAATGATGCAAATTTCTATCAATTTTCTTTAAAATTACTAGTGAAGAAATTTACATTTGGAGTAATGGACTAATGGAGTAATTCAGATTTGCTATAAAATGTTATTGTGTGAATATGAGAGTGCGAGTCCCTTCTTCTTTCAATTCATTGAAAGCTGTACCTTTGAGTTAATTTTATATATTTTACACAAATCTTCATCTCACTAAAACCTGTTCCAGACAATGTTTCAGATGTTAGGATTCAAGAATAATTGCCCCATTTAAAGATAAATGCTGTTACCAGTTGTTTTATGGGGACCTAAAGCACCATCACATTCTATTTCATGCCTGTTCTTGTCAAGAGATGATAGGGTTCTGGTGTCAGGTTCATCTGAAGGACCACTTCTTGTTTATGATGTTTTCTCAACTGGTATTGTTACAAGGTGTTTCCTGGTTGGTCATTCTAATGAAATTATCGGAATTGATCAAATCATTGACGGTGTGAACACTACTAACATCATTTCAGCATCATTTAGTGGAGAAATATTCAAATGGAATATCAGCGATGGAAGTCTTGTCTGTTCAACAAGTATGCAAGGACCATTGATAAAGATTGAGACACTACCTTCTTCTCAAAAAGTACTAGTTTGTGGTCAATACGGGTCAATGTCTATTCTCAATTCCACTTCATTAGAAGTAATTCATGTGCTTGTTCCAAGTGATCCAACACATTGGATGCTGTGCTGTACTATTTATCAACCACCAAAGTCAAAAGATGAAGAAGTTGTGAGTATGACTGTAAATGGACAAGTAAAGACATGGAATTTACAATTTGGGGTCCAAGAAAGACAGTTACTGGAGTCAGAAACCAAAATTTTGTCTTGCCCAAGACCTGTTTCATTGACATACAATCCAAAGAGCTTGTACAATTGCTTGATAGTATGTGAAGATAATTGGAGGATATATAGGGCAGGAGATTTCGTCTTGCTCTGTTCAGACTGTTCACAGAATGATTTAGCCTGGCAGGATGGTTCATTTTATACAGTTGATAGAGTTGCTTTGTGGAAGGAAAATGGTATGCTGTACATCTACAAACTTCCACCACGTGCAATTCACCCTGTTGATCACTCTGACAGTAGCTGGACAGCTGATCCTCCTGTTTGCCTTTTGTCAGTTGATACAGGCTCACAGATCAATTGTTTGCTCACTTATAGAAGATCAAAGCGCACTCCTCATCATATTCTCTTGAGAGGTGATAAATCTGGTAAAGTTTCTCTATGGAAAACTGACAAAGACATTATACTGACTGGTCTTGATAGTTGTTTATCAAGTTGTATCTCTGACACATGGCCTACCAGTACTCCATCAATAGTTCAGCAACATTGTAAGGACTGTAACCAAAGTTATGATGTAACAGCAAGTGTTACAATGGAACCTCTGTCTTACATAGCTTGTGGTGTTGCATCTGGGGATATAATTATTGGGTCAACTCATGAGCTCATACTTTCAGCACTTTTCCAGCGTGATAGATCTGAGAAATCCTACAAGATTCTGGAAGGGCATACAGGCAATGTAACTGCTTTGCTGTTCCCTCACTCCCACCAACCAGATGCTTACACAAGTAATATCATCTACAGTGGAGGATCTGATTTTAGTATCAAAATCTGGGACTGGGAAAAAGAGGCTCTTTTGCAATCATTCACAATTCACAGTGGAGCAGTTATAAAACTTGTTTTACCAACTGCAAATGCAACTGGTCGACTCAGGGGAAGTGTCATATCGATATGTGAAGATAACAGCATTGCTATCACCAAAAGTAATGAGAGCACAGTCTTATTTTTCGCTTGTTCACATCACATCACTGTTCTGGATATAAGGTGGCGACTACCCGAGGATATCATGCTAGTACACTGTGTTGATGACACTGTTTATGTCTGGGGACTCAGCACTGGTCATCTGGACAGGGTTGAGTCTGGTGCTGTGGCTCTGAGTATCATTTCAGCAAGTGATGCATCTGTGGGTTATCACCAACTCTTCAAGATTTCGCATCCTGGTGTAAGCTTCCCCAAGCATACAACTGGCCTCAGTGTCGTTCCATTTAGATTTAGTTCAAACGATAGTATCTCTCATGCCGTTCTATTTGACACCGAACTGATCCTGCATTTGTTGACTCAAATACAAGGGCAGCACATGAATGAGGATAGCAATTCGTCAGTTAATCCAAAGAATAGCCCAATCAATTTCGAAATGTTGCGTAAGAAAGTGGCAGCAAGAACTGAGTCCAAGGCCGCTGATAGGAGAACGTCCATTATGAAGGAAACCGAAACTGCAAAGTTATTGGAGGATAGGTGTGTTACTTTGAATGTTTCACCTGAGTCCAACGACACTTCAGATCAAGTTGGAACTGTAAAGACGAAGAGACAGGATTCCTCAGATGAGCTGATGAGCAGATCACACTCAATCAAGCAAACTTGTTCACTGCTGCTATCATGTCTTCATGCGTGGGGTGTTGACCTCAATATCGACAGAACATGCCTCAAACATCTGGGCCTGTTCTCTCCTCTAGAACCTATTTCATATGGTACTGTGAGTAGTAACTGCACGTTCATGTTGTTACTGCCTAACTGGGAACAGCGTGTTGAAAAGCACACACCGCAAACAGTTTATTCTCCCTTTGGTAGATGGTGTATATCATCGACGCTGACCACTCAGCATCTTCTCTCAGTCTCGGCTCTTGCCAACAAGCAGATGTCGACAGACCTGACCATATCATTCAACAATCACATCAGAAGTTTAACAAGCAACAGAGACACGTTCCCCGAGCGAGAGGAGTTCTTGAGACAGAGCATCAATGAAAGTGAGAAGAAGGCAGGTTGGAGCCATGTTACAGCACTGCATTGCATTGTGCTACCGGAACATGTACCTGCTGGATACTGTGCCCCACTCCTCACTAACCTAGCTGTGAAGTGGCAGGATGGATGTATGGAGGTGAGGGAAGCATCCCAGGCACTGTTCTTGCGTGAGCTCAGGAGGATCGGGTTTGCGGGCAGACAGCATCTTGTGAATCAGTGGTACCCTTATGTGGTCCGAAAACGAGATAGAAATCCTGCTGAGCAACTGGATAGGAGGATTTCTGTCGAGTTGCCCAAGGTGCCTGACTACTTTGAGAAGTTTATCAATATTCCGAGCAAGAGTTCCAGCAGTGTGTCCCTTCAAGATGAAGAGGCTCCTACTGATGCTTATGCAATGGCTGTTATCATTCTGGGTGTGATAGTTGCTGAATTTCCTGATGAAATCGAGCGTGAAAAGGCAAAAATCATCTCGCCAAATCATAAAGAGACTCTGAAATCGACTTTTCTCTTGACCCAAGACATGTTGAAAATGGTTGCAGCCCACCTCTTCTCTCAGCTCACTCAACCTCCTACTCAGCTTCACTTGCACTCACCAATAAGGCGAGCAGCCGTTGATTTGATAGGTCGTGGCTTTGGAGTGTGGTGTAACTTCATGAATCTGATTGCAGTGCTCATAACTCTACTGGAACTTCAGTCTGACCCCATGGTTCCAATCGAGGTGAAGAAAGCCATTGCCCAAAGTGGCACTATTCCTTCCTCCGGTAACAAAGCTCATCTAGCAGCAGCTGCAACTGTCAGAGCTGCTTACCAAGCAAGCATTCTTATTGCTAACAGTAAACCCCAACCAACTATCAATGCAATATCGAAAGAGATATTGACATACAAATGTGATGTTGAAGCTGGGCTATCAATCCAGTCACTTTCCACATTTCCCTCTTCCTATCACTCTGTATTGGACAAAGGCCGATATCCAATTTACCTTCTCGTTCAAAATGTTATAGAGAAAACTAAAGCCAGAGAACTTTCTTCAATCATTGTGAAGATCACAGAAATCATGCTGTTTTGCATCGACACAGAACAGTTTAAAACAAGGACATTATCAGAGTTAGTTCCTACCCTAACTAAGAACCCTCTTATTGACTACTGTGCCAACACACAACAAGTTGCAGTTGGTTCAATAGAAGGTTTGGTGCATGTTTTCGATATCAAAAACTCCAAATGCATACCCCTGCATGCGCACAATGGACCAACATCTGTAGTTTCCTTCTCGACAAATGGGAGAATATTGGTCACATTCAGTGAGAGAGAAGGGAAAGTGTCGATATGGCAGTCATCGTCTGGTCTACTGTCTCTACCATCTTCATGGTCCATTTCAACTGGTCCATTGAAGCTACTGCGTGTTGTGGATACGTTACCGCCTCTGAAACAAGGAACTAAGGCACCACAGTTTAAATGGGAAACTAGCAAACTGATATCATTGTATCTATCAGACGGGACTAAGAAATCTTTTGCTGTGTAGCAATGATACTTCGGATTATTAAACATCTTCACAGACCTTGTGCAATTTTAACTAATTCTCGCTAAAGAATCCACTAGACGTTTTTAAATAGGAATATCAATGTAGTTATACTACATTGCTACCTGTCAAGTTATGATAATCTCCTTATTTTGACCTCAATTTTCCATGATTTCAGTAACTTGTTGTAAGGTCCAGATTAACTAATTTATCGTCTATTGTTTTTGATTATATATTGTCGGTATGTTTATGATTTATTGTATAAATTGAAGAATGAACTTGTTGGATGTTTTCTGTTGATTAAATTTGTATAATATTAATGGCTTTCCTCCAATCTGATCCTTTATCTTTTATATTTGTTCGTCATGAAAACCGAATTTGTGATTAAACTATAGTATTCAAATTAGTATTCAAATTTAAAACGTTAAAATCATAAACGTATTCCTGTAGCTTTACAATGCAAGTTCAACCCTCCCGTTTCGATGCTTGGCAAGCGATCAAGACAAACAAGTGTACCATGGACTATCTAAGAGACAGAATAGCACAACGACGGGACAGATTCCAGAAGATTTGTGATGGGACCGTCCCTGAAACGGGGGACTCCCCAATGATCCCTGAAGCCGAGACGTCGATATTGGATGAGGAGGCCACCTCAAAACTACTGACCGAGCTCGAGGTTTGGGAGTTTGATGTCGAGAGATGATTATAAAGTCAGCAAGAGTCGAGTGGTAGACTCAATCTATACCTCTTTCAGGCTGGATGTGTTCCTGTTTCACTCACTGTACTAAAGGAGAAGTGCTCCATTGACAACAATATTAAGCTTGATAACACTCTTCAAAAGTTGTCATATCAAAAACTGATCACCCTAAAAACCACAGACGAGCTCAATGTTATTTCAATCGAGACCAAGAAGGTGAGTCGTCTTTTAGAGTTGAGAAATCTAACCGTGTCATATTCATGATTCATCAGTTTCGAAATTCGAATTGAGTGGACCTTATCAATGCATGGATGAGTTCCTCATAATTTGGTCTCTCTGCAGATCAACTCTCTGCTTGGTCGGTTCGACAAGAAACGCAAGAGGCGAAAGCTGAACACCTTGCTAACGGCGGAGAGTGCTGAGTTTCTACTGAACAAACCATCGGCTGTCCAATCGGAGAGCAAGAAACTGGGGGAGGAAATCCAGGCTCTTCTCAACCACAAGAGTGCCAGGGAAAAGACAATCATCGAGAATTTGAAGAGCAACAAAACAGCACAGGTACAGATCTGTTCATAGCAATGAGAATGGAAATACCGGAATGTGACAGTGATTATCGAACTTGTTTTGTTTCAGGTCAGAGAGTTTTGTGAATGGGTCACGAGGCAGGAGTGTAAGCGTGGTAATGTGAAGTTTGGGTCATGCAAGAAGCTGCATTTCAGTGAGTACAGCTACCAGTGACAGAGATATTCTCATCCCAGTATAAATGCGTCACTTCAATGTGAGAATCTATCTTGCGAGTTGTGATCCTGACTCTAATAATTCTTCGTCAGGGAAGCTGATTCACAGTCACACAGACACCTCACTTGGTGATTGCTCCTTCCTTAACACCTGCTTTCACATGGACACGTGCAAGGTGCTTATTTACTTCGCAAAGTTATTCCCCGATTGCACTGATCCTATAATTCCTAGAGATACAATATTATCTACACACGTGTCTCAGTACGTGCACTACGCTATTGATGAGGACGATCAGAGGAACCACATGAGACAGCAGCACAGGGAAGCCATGCAGACGCGAGCTAAGAACAGTGCAGCCATGCTGGTTAGCGATAGCACCACTCTCAACACTACGACACCTGACCTAACACCTCCCCAGTGGATACAATGTGACATGTGAGTTTAACACGGCGGTGGTTGAATTCTGCTTGTATACTTTCATTCATTGGAAAGTCATGACTCCATCCCGATCAGTTTCATTTGAAAAAAGTGTTACTTTATTTGATGTTAAACTCAACTGAATATAGGTTTCAACATTGTTAACACTAAATGTCTTGTCCATTATCTCAGTCGGAAGTTGGACATGGATGTTATCGGCAAGTTCACGGTCATCATGGCAGACCCTCCCTGGGACATTCACATGGAGTTACCCTACGGAACCATGACGGACGATGAAATGAGAAACCTGGGAATTGAGAAAGTTCAGGTGACCTGCTACTTTCCTGTGCTATCTCACTCAGATTCTCTGTCTTATAGAATCTGAGTCCGTCGTTTATTGCGAATCTCATGATCACGATCATATTTATGTTGTCCTGAAACCCGAAGTATTGTGGTATTGTTGAGGTCAGCGATGTCCTTGCAGGAGGACGGTTTCATCTTCCTGTGGGTGACAGGCCGTGCTGTGGAGCTTGGTCGAGAACTTCTCCGAATTTGGGGATATGACAGAGTGGACGATATTATTTGGGTGAAAACTAATCAGTTACAGCGTCTCATCAGGACGGGCAGAACAGGTAAATCACTAATTGGGGTAATTGGGTACAGGCAGATTAAAAGAGATGCTAAAACATGTGAGTTTATTCAGGTTTCTACCGCTTACTGAAAATGTATCAGTATCATATACTCATTACGAACTCAGACAACCAAAATTTCACTTCAATCCGNATTCAACATATAACTTGGGAGACGAGAAAAACAGCTCAATTGCTCGTGATAAAGTGTTGCCGGATGTTGCTCCATCCAGAGGGTAAGATGAGATTGTCATGTGAGCTTGAGACCATTCACTCTAATTTGACAGATAACTTGACTCATAACATGTTTTCGCTCACCAGTTTCTCCTGGAACGAAGGCATTCCTCCTTGGCAGAAAATACGACAAGAAAATGAGTCAATGGCTGTTTCAACTGAAAATGGTAAGTATTCATACGAACGTGAAATGCGTGTTCCTGATTGCGTCTAAGGCGGTCTTTCATGAAATAACTGATCCGGCATCTATTTTCAGAAGCAACCGAAAGAGAACTGAATAGGTAACAGTTAACACCTGAATTCTCTAGCTTATATTGTTTCCTGTTTCTGGGACCTATACTCCTGTGACCTAGCTCCAAGTGTGACTCACTCATCCCTCAGTCCGGAAGCGAAAGATCAAGAATTTCTCCTCAATCTGCGGAAAGATTTTGTGGCAATGCAGGAAAAGCTTGATACACACCTCCATATTCGACTACGGCGAGTGTTTAGGTGAGATCCTAACCCATCTTCTCTACCCGTAACACCGTATATAGCGTTACTATTCTTTGGGGAAGTGAGATATGACCCTTTGAGAAGTTGATGCTAGCTGCTGTCCTAGAGTGCCATCGGATTGATCTCTCTAACTAACAGAGGTGAGATATTTTCCTGGGTTTAGCAATCAGGTCTCCTTTATTCTTGCTTCCGTACGTCTCTTACCATAAAATAGACTTAAAACTTTACTCAATTTCAGCTCTCTCTCTCTCAATCTGTAACAAATTGATGGAGTCAACCAAGATCAAGTTACTACAGATCAACCATCAGGTCAGATTGTGAAGTTTGTGTTTCATTCTGTATGTGGGTGTTTGTTTTTTTTTCAATTTTACTCTTATTTTTGTGGTTTATGAACGTTATGAACTGGTAGCAGGCACAATTATTCTAACGATTATTCCCGCGTTATGCGATGTTCAAACTAATATCCAACGTTTTTATTAGCGTTAGATGCATTATGGATAGTAATGGTGATTTTAATGAGGAGGAGCAGCCGATTGTTGATTCTCCGGCTCACAAAAGTGGGTCAGATATTTTAGATGAAGATCTAGCAGACACTCCTGATAAAACTAGTAGGAACTCACTGACACTGAAGCAATCCCGTTCCTCTAGAGCCAGTTCCAAGAAGTCACTATCTGCTCTGATCAGTTCCGCCAAATCATTTCGATCCAGCACGCCCTCTCAGAATAGTTTGCCCAATCAGGCTTCTTCTGACAAGGACCTCGGTCTCAGTGAACGGAAAAGTTTAGTTCGACAGTCTCGAGTTTCTCTTGAAAACAATGGGGAGTTGTCGAGTGACCGGCCCTCTTCACGTCATGGATCTATGGCAAATATTCCTCAGCTAATTGTCCCAGATAATGAGACCTTGGACGACAAGTCTGAAATGGCAGCTGAGAAATCAAGATATCAGTTATCATCATCCAACCAGGAGCTCGAAAACTTTGAGTCTTCCAGAATTCTTCTAAAACCTTCCCACACTCCCAGCGCGCGCCCCCCTTGGGGGTCGCGGTCGGGAATCTCCCAGACAAATTCTGGCACATCTGAGTCAGGAAACAGAACCATGTCATCTGGAAGGCTTTCTTCACATTCAGGGAAAATAAGTTCAAATGCTGATTTGACATCATCTTCGCTCAATATCAAGGTTAAATCACCGTCTAAACAATCTGTTGAGATGCCACATGGGGAAGAGGAGAAAATGGTCAATTTTGTCCCGTCTCTTGCTCTGATTGTTGGTGAAGTTAACTCTCGTTCTCAACTATCTGTTGGGATGCCTCAGGAAGAAGAAGAGCCTGTCCCTGAAATGTCGAAATCTGTCCCATCTCTCGGTCAGATTGTTGAATCTGAAGAGCGAATCGAGGCTGAGGTTCTACCTGAATTCCCATCGCTCACAAGAGTGCAATCCCGCAAGAGTGAGACAGATACCGATGTTGGTAGAGGTGTTTCTCTCCCGAAACAACGCAGTCAACCGTCGGATAGGGTCTTGACATCTCTTGAAAGTATTGAGGCAGAAGCACTCCCTTCATTTCATGCGATCTCCGTGAATAACAACAATTCCACTGTATCACAAGGGAGTCAGAGGAATATGAGACAAGTTAGCGGTCCTATTGTTCCAACAGTTGGGTCTGAAGAAATAGTTCAAGAGTTGCTAACTCC
>CAMPET010000622.1:0-12565 GCA_946803715.1 Beroe ovata
TTTTGGCGCTCTCACACCCTTCAGATGTGAGCACCGTGTATTGATCATGAAACGGGTGACTCACAGGAAACAGGGACCGCGGGTTTCCAGACTCCGAGTTGCAAGAGGGAACTTATCTGATTTTCAGGGTAAACAAGGGTTTAAGGATATTTGAGCCTTGAGGAGTGGTGTTTGGAACGGAAAGTGGGAAAAGAGCAGAGAATATGAAACTCTGGTGTTTAAATAACAACCTCATCTCTATATTTAGCTGATGGACGTAATTTTTTTCAATTCATCCTCCGCTAGGAAAGCGATATGATAATATTGAAATATTTCCCAAATAAGTAGCGCTATCCGGGCACAAAATCAGAAGTTCTATACTTAGAACATTCCGGTCGACAGGATCAAATGTTTCACCAAGTCACAACACACAAAAATTCCATATTTGTTGATATCCTGCTATAAATCACGGGCTTGACAAGCTCGGTATGAGAGTAGGACTTCCTTATTTGATCATGAAATATCCCCACAAGGGGGGGAGAGATATATCTTTATACCATACAAACGCGAATATATGATAACTACAGATCGTTATAAAATGTGCGCGTGACAACTTAAACCACCGGCAATCGTGATTTTTCGTTCATAAACAGCCAGAGCAAGTAGAAGAATCTGGGGCTAAAACTTATTTCAAAATATACGCATTATGGTCGATACCTTCATGGCTAACTTATCAATCTTCGATCTCCCAGGACAGTTACCAAGTAGTTACAAAGTGTATAACTACTGTGAACACGGCAATTACACTTACCCCGCATGAAAGAGGTGTCTCGTAGAAGACGGATGAGGTTGTCAGGTGGTAGAGTGCGCGCAGCAGTTTCCATGACAACTGTTCCTCCACGTGCCAGGATGAGCATAAGTCAGTCCTGCTCATCACTCTGTTCTCACCAGCACCCTGGATCATCAGTGACATCTGACAAGAGGGGNGCTCTCACACCCTTCAGATGTGAGCACCGTGTATTGATCATGAAACGGGTGACTCACACATCATCAGCCCTAAAAGGTCCCTGGGGGGAGGGCAAAAATTTTTGCAGAACCCTTCACTCTGTTAGTAACATCTAAAATTAAGTATTATATAATCACTTTAATACTTGGTATAAGTGTCTTTTACTTGGTATAAGTCCATTAAAGTCCATCACTTGGTATAAGTCCATTACTTGGTATAAGTCTATTAAACCAAATGTTTTTGGTTTGCTTCAATTGTTTAGTCTATTTTTCAATCATATGATGGTGCAGAGAAATCATACTTATAGTCCCATTAAGCTCATTTGCGCGTTGGAGCATTTTGGTGTGTTGGTACCTTGTGTAGATTGACTCATTTGCGCTTGTCTTCTAGGTTGTTCTGTGATCGAGCATATATGTGAGCACTCCTCTTTGTGTGGGAATGCGATGTATAGTGAGATTTATGTAGAAAGATTCACGTTGCAAGAAGCTGTATGAGAGTCGGAGCTGGATCAGGTGAAAACACTGCCAGATCATCTGTTATGCCCTCACATGATGGCATCGGAGCTGGCCAGTGTTAGACTACATGCCAGCGCATCTGTAACTCTGTAGGGTAAGAAGTTGTGAGTGTCTACCGATTTTCATCAAATGCTACTCATAGTCATACAGCCATCGCTATGCAGGATCTTGAAGTAGGGCAAGTGGAGGCTCCATGTTCGACATCTATGATTATTTGCAAGTCTTTAGCTACCCTCGTGGTGCCGCAAGATCAGTCTTCAAAATGAACTTCAGCATCTCAGAATTAATTATTCGGAAAAAAAAAGAACATTTAAAACATTTCAGGAATTCCTATTTAAAATATTAACCCAAAAATTTGTAGTCCTTCAGAAAAGTTGAAAAATTTAATTTTAAAACGTTCTTCATGAATACCTAGTTATAAGTTAGGCTATGCTAATTACAAGGTAATCACTCCTCAATGATAGACCACAGTTGATGCAATTGTAATTAAGGAGCTCTCTTATTTTGGATTGTTGTTAGTTAAGTTTTTCAAGGTCTTACATGGATGTTTGTGAAATTAAAGTGACATGAAGTGAAGAGCTTCAAATAATTGATGATACTTTATCATTCTGGGGGAATAATGTAGTTAGTATTCATAAATGTTACATTAATAAAATGAATCACATAAGCTGATGTTACCATAATCTTGGTAATTGTAGGAGGCTGGGAGGAGAAAATGAATTCCATAAGCATGGATAAGAATGCAATTGATTGTGGTGATAAAATAAAGAATTAGATCAAATCTATGAAGTTTACATAGAATCAAGTAACTCAACCCATGCTAAACAGTTCTAAAGTTGCAAATAAGGCCTAACATTCATTAAATATGCATATATCTTTTTTACTTTTATAATCGTTGTTTTCATTATTTTTGAAATGGTAATTGTACTGTTCTAGAGCATACATAGGTACTTCATTGTTTTCATCATAGTAGCACATCCTTTAACATCATTTTGCACTTCACAGTCCAATGGGAACCATATTAGTATTCATATGAAGTGTCAGGCATATTATCTCTATCAACTTGCTTAATGACCAACTATTTGACCATATCAGTGAGGTTGTTCAACTTTGTGGCTGTGGTGTCGATATTAGCAATTTCCTCTTGATCCATGAAGTGGACTTGAGTGGGAGTGATCTTGGATGCTTCAAAGCAACTTTCAAGTTTTATGGCCAAATCCAGCAGTTCTTCAATAGATATATCAGAGTGCTCTCTAAGCCGTGCTGCTATCATAGGATAGTTAATGTTTTTGATGAACTCTTGACGCAATTTAGCGTCTCTGATTTCAGCTTGTTTCTGCTTTGGATAAGCTAGCTCACTCATTCGAGACAAGTCAATAAAATAGTCCATGACTTTTTCCGATTTGAGACGTTTTCTAGCTGCCATGTCCGTGATATGTTTTTCAGTGTTGTTAGCATCATATCCTTGCGACTTTTTCAGAATTTGGACTATCTCATCATACGATGGATTATCACGGAGATGTCGTGAAATGCCTCTTAATGAAGTGTCGTCTAGATGTGCAACAAGTAATGAACCTTTCATTTCTTGTGAGATTCGTAATGTTTGGCGGTATGAGTTAAATCGTTGTAGGAAAATGAGCAGGTCAGAACCGTTAACGAAGGTTGGCAAGTGCTTAATGTACTGAACTGGCCTTAAATCATATGATGGTGCAGAGAAATCATACTTATAGTCCCATTAAGCTGAATTGCGCGTTGGATCATTTTGGTGTGTTATAGTACCCTGTGTTGATTGACTGTGTAGATTGACTGTGTAGATTGACTCATTTGCGCTTATCTTCTAGGTTGTTCTGTGATCGAGGATATATATATGAGCACTCCTCTTTGTGTGGGAATGCGATGTATAGTGAGATTCATGTAGAAAGATCCACGTTGCAAGAAGCTGTATGAGAGTCGGAGCTAGATCAGGTGAAAACACTGCCAGATCATCTGTTATGCCCTCACATGAGGGCATCGGAGCTGGCCAGTGTTAGACTACATGCCAGCACATCTGTAACTCTGTAGGGTAAGAGGTTGTGAGTAGCTACCTATTTTCATCAAATGCTTCTCATAGTCATACAGTCATCGCTATGCAGGATCTTGAAGTAGGGCAAGTGGAGGCTCCATGTTCGACATCTATTCCATCTATGATCATTTGCAAGTCTTTAGCTACCCTCGTGGTGCCGCAAGATCAGTCTTCACTCTTCATAATGAACTTCAGCATCTCAGAATTAATTATTCGGAAAAATAGAACACTTAAAACATTTCAGGAATTCCTATTTAAAATATTAACCCAACAATTTGTAGTCCTTCAGAAACGTTGAAGAATTTAATTTTTCATGAATAGTTGTTAGTTACTAACTAACATAGCCTAACTAATAGTTAGGCTATGCTAATTACAAGGTAATCACTCCTCAATGATAGACCACAATTGATGCAATTAACGAGCTCTTTTATTTGGGATTGCTGTCAGTTAAGTTTTTCAAGGTCTTACATGGACGTTTGTGAAATTGAAGTGGCGTGAAGTGAAGAGCTTCAAATAAGAGATGATAATTTATCATTCTGAGGGGAATAATGTAGCTAGTATTCATAAATGTTACATTAATAGGATGAATCACATAAGCTGATGTTACCATAATCTTGGTAATTGTAGGAGGCTGGGAGGAGAAAATGAATTCCATAAGCATGGATACGAATGCAATTGATTGTGGTGATAAAATAAAGAATTAGATCAAATCTATGAAATTTACATAGAATCAAGTAACTCAACCCATGCTAAACAGTTGTAAAGTTGCAAATAAGGCCTAATATTCATAAAATATGCATATATTTTTTTACTTTTATAATCGTTGTTTTTATTATTTTTGAAATGGTAATTGTACTGTTCTAGAGCATACATAGGTACTACATTGTTTTCATCATAGTAGCACATCCTTTAACATCATTTTGCGCTTCACAGTCCAATGGGAACCATATTAGTATTCATATGAAGTGTCAGGTATATTATCTCTATCAACTTGCTTAATGACCAACTTTTCGACCATATCAGTGAGGTTGTTCAACTTTGTGGCTGTGGTGTCGATATTAGCAATTTCCTCTTGATCCATGAAGTGGACTTGAGTGGGAGTGATCTTGGATGCTTCAAAGCAACTTTCAAGTTTTATGGCCAAATCCAGCAGTTCTTCAATAGATATATCAGAGTGCTCTCTAAGCCGTGCTGCTATCATAGGATAGTTAATGTTTTTGATGAACTCTTGACGCAATTTAGCGTCTCTGATTTCAGCTTGTTTCTGCTTTGGATAAGCTAGCTCACTCATTCGAGACAAGTCAATAAAATAGTCCATGACTTTTTCCGATTTGAGACGTTTCCTAGCTGCCATGTCCGTGATATGTTTTTCAGTATTGTTAGCATCATATCCTTGCGACTTTTTCAGAATTTGGACTATCTCATCATACGATGGATTATCACGGAGATGTCGTGAAATGCCTCTTAATGAAGTGTCGTCTAAATGTGCAACAAGTAATGAATCTTTCATTTCGTAATGCTTGGCAGTATGAGTTAAATCGTTGTAGGAAAATGAGCAGGTCAGAACCGTTTACGAAGGTTGGCAAGTGCTTAATGTACTGAACTGGCCTTGATACAAATGATTGCATTGGCTGGGGAGCATGCATCGGCGGCATCGGTGGTAGGAACTGTTGTGCTGGATCAACCAGAAGTGGTGCAGAAGCTTGTGACAGATCATCTTCTGACTCAGATTCATTTTCACTGTTCGGTTGGGAAGGTACCTGTGCCTCTGCCACCTGAGTCCTAGTTCTTGGATGAGGCATTATATCCCTATAATTGAAATTCGAAAATGTAAAATTTTATATAATGATAGTACGAGTAATGTGCTAAACTGGAAGAATGTTGTCAATATGATAAGTCTGTGAGCGTAATCAGAATCTCATTGAGATGTTTGGTTGTTGTTTCCGTAGTGATATCGCTGTTAATTGTCCTGTGCGTCTTGTCGTGTATGTATTGGCTCATGAAGCAANGGAGCTTGTGACAGATCATCTTCTGACTCAGACTCATTTTTACTGTTAGGTTGGGAAGGTACCTGTGCCTCTGCCACCTGAGTCCTATTTCTTGGATGAGGCATTATGTCCCTATAGTTGAAAATATAAAATATAAAATTTGATATAATGATAGTATGAGTAATATGCTAAACTGGAAGAATGTTGTCATTATGATAAGTCTGTGAGCGTAATGAGGATCTCATTGAGATGTTTGGTTGTTGTTTCCGTAGTGATATTGCTGTTAAGTGTCCTGTGCGTCTTGTCGTGTATGTATTGGCTCATGAAGCAATGTTTCCAAATCAAGGTGGATTAATGTTGTGCACTACAATTATCCAGACCCGTACTGCATTGATCATCTCTACTAATACTCAGTTTGTGTGTGTGTTGTTCGATATTGAAAAATGAAAGTCCTTGTTGTCAGTAGATTATGTTTTATTAACTATCAATTTGATTAATGAGTTTTATCATCAGTATAAGTAGTTGTACCCGGGTAATTTGAAATTTATCCCTCATTATATTATCATACTGTGCCCTTCTATACCCGTATGTGGACCTCGGCTTCCTTAATCCCTCTCTTTCATTTTTAACACCCAATAAGTAAAAGCCGGAATATTTCATTTTATCATTTCCCTCAGTCAGTTATCTGGCTGGATGTTATGCCACGCATTACCGAAACTCTCTAAATAATGCCTCCAAAGAGTCCACATCTTCCGGCCCCTTTCCTTGCCGGGTATTATCATGTCTCACACCCATTCCCTGGTCGAGTTATTTTCGCTCAGGGTATTCATCATAACTATCTTTTATTCCTTATCTTCTCTTACGTGTACTTTATCTCCTATATAATTATATTACGACGTACTATGTCACACCAAGTCTTCTAGCGTACAACCAACTATGCTAGGCATCCCGAGAATTATTGTTTCATCCAGCTGGGAAATATATCAAATACTAATTAACCTTGTCGAATTATTAAATTGTTCATCATTTAAAATAGGAGTTCACTCCAACCGGAGTGACGTAACTGACTGGTACTTGGTGCGTGGACGTGTTCAATTTAATTACTAACTGTCCAAACGTCCCGTGATCACAACACGTGATGACGGTTTATTATTTCGTATTTTCCTAGTACACTCTTCTACTACAAGATATAGAAAATCATAAACAACTTATATATTACTGCGCAGTATGTGTATATCATATCAACATTTTCTTATCTATATCGTGGTGACGAATGAAGTGAACATGATTATGGTTTTGTGGTTGATGCAATGATAGTGTGGTTGAGGTGATGATGATTGAGTTCGAAATCCTAGGATGTAATCTTTATGACGGAAAAACATAGGAAATACATAGGAAACAAGCAGAATAGTACAATATTATTCGGGTTATTAACAGAGAAATGTTCGCGATCATACAAAGTCGTAGCTTGATATTATAGAATCTAGTCTAAATAAGTAGGCATTTACGTATGCGAGTTATTTAGTATCATGCTCCAAATGTGAGTTTCAAGATTTATAGGTATCTTTCGGAATTAGGAATTTCATTGAAATAGAACAGGATTTAGATTTACTGTCTACTTATTATCTATTGCGCTGGTTAGAAGTCGGAGAACAAACTCACATGATTTCAAGGCTCAAGTGGAGTCAATAGTTATACGACGATTTATTAGATGATAAAGAAATGAGTAGAATCGGACATTTAACTTCCCTGATTTTCGTGTGCTTCACAGTCACTAGATAGCTTTCCGTCAAACATCGAACAATAAACAATAACTACTAAACCAAGTGAAGGGTTGTTGTTGGTGAATTTTGTTTTGACCAAGCCATTGAAATCCGGCCTCTCCCTGGATCTGAGCGTCCGCCTAGGCAGGGAGGAGTCCGAGTCCCAACTTCTGATCCTCCACGTCCGCAGAGTAAGAAATTTGTCGAACGAACTGGGCAATGCTGCCTTGCAGCACCATATAAAACATTCTCAACGCGTTTCCAAGTCATGTGACCCTGGGGTTCATCCGGAGCCAATGATTCGGTGCAAAACCCCAAACCTTATGACTAACTTGAGTCACATGATGTGAGCCGTGAGGTGCATGACATGTGATATGAAGTGGAGCACGTGACAGTCTCCTAAGATGCTTATCAGTGACAGGCCGACCATCTCCTATGAATCCTTAATACCTGTAACTGGAGGTGGAAACTGGGAGTGACATTTTTCCCTGATGCTCATTAGTGACAAGCCTACCATCGTCTAAATTAATGTCTCTTAAGTAAAGTGTGTGAGTTGAGATGACAGGTCGGTGTGTATCTTATTTCTGGCGCTCTCGCACCCTTCAGATGTGAGCACCGTGTACTGATCATGAAACCGGTGACTCACAGTGCTGTCAAGAGAAAAGTGCTGGCAAGAGAAAAGTGCTGTCAGGGGAAAGTGCTGTCAGGGGAAAGTGATGTCACGAGGAAGTGCTGCCAAGAGAAAGTGCTGCCAACGTAAAGTGATGCCAAGGAAAAGTGGTGTCAAGCGAAAGTGGTGTCAAGCGGAAGTGGTGTCAAGGGAAAGTGGTGTCAAGGTAAAGACGGAGGTGCTGTCAAGCGAAAGTGCTGTCAAGGGAAAGTGGTGTCAAGAGAAAGNACCCTTCACTCTGATAGTAACATCTAAAATTAAGTATTTATATAATCACTTTAATACTTGGTATAAGTCTCTTTTACTTGGTATAAGTCCATTAAAGTGCATCACTTGGTATAAGTCCATTCCTTGGTATAAGTCCATTAGACCAAATGCTTTTGGTTTGCTTCAATTGTTTAGTCTATTTTCAATCATATGATGGTGCAGAGAAATCATACTTATAGTCCCATTAAGCTGAATTGCGCGTTGGATCATTTTGGTGTGTTATAGTACCCTGTGTTGATTGACTGTGTAGATTGACTGTGTAGATTGACTCATTTGCGCTTATCTTCTAGGTTGTTCTGTGATCGAGGATATATATATGAGCACTCCTCTTTGTGTGGGAATGCGATGTATAGTGAGATTCATGTAGAAAGATCCACGTTGCAAGAAGCTGTATGAGAGTCGGAGCTAGATCAGGTGAAAACACTGCCAGATCATCTGTTATGCCCTCACATGAGGGCATCGGAGCTGGCCAGTGTTAGACTACATGCCAGCACATCTGTAACTCTGTAGGGTAAGAGGTTGTGAGTAGCTACCTATTTTCATCAAATGCTACTCATAGTCATACAGCCATCGCTATGCAGGATCTTGAAGTAGGGCAAGTGGAGGCTCCATGTTCGACATCTATTCCATCTATGATCATTTGCAAGTCTTTAGCTACCCTCGTGGTGCCGCAAGATCAGTCTTCACTCTTCATAATGAACTTCAGCATCTCAGAATTAATTATTCGGAAAAATAGAACACTTAAAACATTTCAGGAATTCCTATTTAAAATATCAACCCAAAAATCAACCCTTCCAAAACGTTGATACATTCAATTTCAAAATGTACGTCATGAATAGTTATTAGTTAGGCTATGTTAATTACAAGGTAATCACTCCTCAATGATAGACCACCGTTGATGCAATCATGGAACTCTCTTATTTTGGATTGTTGTTAGTTAAGTTTTTCAAGGTCTTACATGGACGTTTGTGAAATTAAATTGGCGTGAAGTGAAGAGCTTCAAATAAGAGATGATAATTAATCATTCCGAGGGGAATAATGTAGTTAGTATTCATAAATGTTACATTAATAGGATGAATCACATAAGCTGATGTTACCATAATCTTGGTAATAGTAGGAGGCTGGGAGGAGAAAATGAATTCCATAAGCATGGATACGAATGCAATTGATTGTGGTGATAAAATAAAGAATTAGATCAAATCTATGAAATTTACATAGAATCAAGTAACTCAACCCATGCTAAACAGTTGCAAAGTTGCAAATAAGGCCTAACATTCATAAAATATGCATATATTTTTTTACTTTTATAATCGTTGTGTTTATTATTTTTCGAAATGGTAATTGTACTGTTCTAGAGCATAAATAGGTACTACATTGTTTTTATTATAGTAGCACATCCTTTAACATCATTTTGCGCTCCGCAGTCCAATGGGAGCCATGTTAGTATTCATATGAAGTGTCAGGTATATTGTCTCTTTTAGCTTGATTAATGACCAACGTTTCGACCATATCAGTGAGGTTGTTCAACNAGAAGTTTTGAGAGTTGGAAGTTGTAGTCTGGGTGTCCTTGGGCCGGAATCACGGGGGTACGCATGTTGTATCCGTCCCCGGTGTTCAGGGGGGCCACACCCATTTCCTTATTTGGTTAAGCGTATGACCACAAGCTATCTCGGCTTGTGATGGTCGCAGAGGCTTCGTTTTGGACGCAAATGAACCGCAATGGCCAAGTTTATATGAGTGCTGTGAAGGTTCTTAAGCCCCCAGATGCTTAGTTTTCCCTCAAAATCGAAAAAACCAATTTTNGGTACTGGGTAACAATTGGATGGGCCCACCTTGGCGGTAGAAGCTCCAAGGACTGTTCCTGACTTGTATGTTAACAGACATGACACCCGTTGACACCGCTCTCTCTAGGCCACCCTCTTCACTGGAGTGGTAGAGTACTGAGATATCTGCTTTAGTGAAGCTATTGCTCATCTCAGATTTTTCACACCACCCTTGTTCAGCTCTATAAGGGTAGTCATCTTCTCTTGCTAGCCGTGCGGTGTTCTTGACATATGCCAGTGCCATGTCCACGTAGCCGAGGTGGCAGCCGTTAGTGCCCGAATATTCCGGCTGTACGAGAGACGGCTCAACCCATACACAATCGAGTAGTTCTTGCTCACTGAACCTCACCAGTTCGCCAGTGAGTATGAAATAAGCAGAATCCAGCGCACTGACTGTGGAAAACGCCCAACCGCTCCCACACTCCAACTGATCTTTCACTGGGGGCTGCGCTCCTGCCGCAACCCAGTCAACCGACTCTGGTGTACTTTGCTGTAAACTGGGGATTGAATCCCGTCGGCCAAGCTCGCTACGGTAGTAATTTGTCACGTTTGGGGCTGTACTGAGGAGTGCAGAGCGCTCTGAGTCTAACATTACCGACAAGAAGTTTATTGCCGTGCTGTATTCTACTGAGTGATCGTCGTTGATCTTGTCGATAATTTCAACAGATTTCCGGAAAGCCTCCATTCTGGCTCTTCGTTCTGTAGGGTCAGTTCTTCCCAGTAGTACCTGGAGAAATTGAATCATGACTTTCCCGTTTTCAGACACGGTTCTTTTAAAAGAGGCTGCACAACTCTGAATTCGAAAAAAACGACCTTTGTATCGACAGCCCCGCGGTACTTCATCATAGCTTCCTGAAACATCTCAGGAATTTTGTGTTGACGATCTCTCTTAGGGGTCTCGAGAAGTTGTTCAAAAGTAGATAGGGCACTCATCAAGGAGACTATATCCGTTAGTACAGCCACCAGTAAGAGAATCATGTCCCTATACCTTCGAGTATTATATCAAAGAGGCCATTGACGAATGAATCACGAAGTACGAACTACGAATACGCCATTACAATTCTCAACTCACTACGGACATGTATTGTTGACGAATGACATGTACAATTGTAAAAGGAAATTAAAGATCGCTGACAGTGATCAGACTGCAAACTTGAAACTAAACAGTAATCTCCGAATCGTTTCCCATCTGGTCAGCATACACAGTACAAGGTGTGGCTGCTGTGCTCAGATGGGTACAATTCATTGTTCAATGTTCATTATGCGCGCGTGCATAGAACCTCCGCAAAATACCAATGGCATTTTATAGATCCGGTTGTAGGAAAGCGCGCGGTGCGGCTTGCGCGCCTCCATCATGCATCGGATTCCCTTTTGCGTTTCCGAATTCCGATGTAGGCACTAGGCGCGCATAAAACATTAAAGCAGTGTTGAGTGTTCATCATTTGCATTTTGCATTGTGTTGTTTCGTGTGCACGCGTCGCGGCCTTGACTCTTGAATCTCTTGACTATGTCGAGAATTTTATTAATGTGCGCGCGCCGCAAATTATTGATATATGCTTGCTCGCAGCTAGTCATGGGCGCTGGGCGGCTTAGCATCGCAAGGCAAGTCGCGGCAGCGTTTCGATTTGTAGGATTTCACCCTACCCTTGCTGGCGGGATTTTGCTGACCGACCCTTGCCTTGCTGGCAGTGGCGCGATTGAATTTGAAAATCGCGCGCACCGCGACGGAAGGGTAAAATCCTACAACGCTTCGATGATCGGCAATTCGGCCTCACACTCACAGCCAGGCCAGAATCCAGATGCTCATGCGCACGTACATACTTCGATACAAGGGTATAGGTAAGACTAAGAATTAAGAATAAGATAACTATAAACATTGGTTTAACTTTAATGCGGTGAAATCTGTAACTGTAAGTGTACTGGAGATCAACGTAGACACTGTTTGTCAGATTTTATCTGACCTCAGTTTCTCGCGCGCGGCGCGCGCGCGCGAGAAACAGGTCAGGTAACATCTGACAAGACACTGTCTAATTCGATACAATATAGACGAAAGACTGAAATTTAACTCGAAGTGTCTGACAAATTAGGTCAAGGTGTCGCCAGGCAGGCCAAGTGCAACTGCAAACTCAAACTCAAAGACCGCTATCGATTCTCATTCAGTTTCATATTTATAACTCATTCACTTTCTCTTAAAAATAACTCAAAGTCAATTTTCATCTTAATTTTATCTCGATAAGTTAATGATAATCTTACGGAATCTTGCAGTTTAACTCAAATTGCATCAAGTTTCACAGTATGAGTAATCCTTCCTATCTTCCCTTTGTACTTGTATCAGTACAGATTATCAGTATCAGTATGGTGCTATTGATTCAGATTGCATGTTGGGCAGAGCTGAATCAATATCATGAATGAAAGTGGCACACCAGCGTCCGAGTTAAAGTCAAAAATTGTTTGAAACCATGGTTAAATGAATCCGAAACCCTTAATTTGAA